>SNQN01000785.1:11037-23181 GCA_008642245.1 Bassia scoparia | reverse complement strand
CAACCAACGCATGGAACTTGAATAATCATGTCCTCATTTCTTTTGCTGACAATGTACAATTATCCATTATCAAGGACTGAACTCATCCTTTACAATACAAGTGGTACCTAGCATTAGAAACCTCAGTATGACAAGATATCAAGAAAGGATCAATCACTCCTTCCTCGATGCCCTCTTACCTGTTTAGTCGATCAGTTGGGGCAAAACCCAAAGTATCCAAACTGCATACAAGATAAAGAGTCCAATCAAGACAAAGCATGTCCAAGCAGATGAAGGTAACCCAAAGGTTACAACTCAAACAAAGATAAGAACTGAGAATATCTCGCTCTGCTAAAGTAAAAAAATAAGCGGTCAGAAAAAAGCACGTAGGAATCAAAAAAAGCAAGCGCCAGCCAGCCTACAATAAAGCATCATGTGGTATGAGGAAGCTTTGCAAAAGGGAATGCTAAATTGTACAGAGTTCAGGTCACTTGAGAGCCTCAATGAAATCGAAATGACTCGACTGGAGATTCAGAGAGAAATCACAGAGAAAATCTCATTTGCTATTCATGTCCTAACGTACAAAGACAGTCAAAGCATTTCTAAACCCAGCCTCACTTTGGTCTTCCAAATAGAAAGTTGAGGAAGATACCTAACCAACCCATCCTCATTTAATGGAGCCAATTTTGAGGGAGACGTGAAAAGACATAACTCTAGAGGATCCCGCAGTTATGCATTCTGAACAGGAAACGCATAAGATTGAAACTGTCGGATGGAATAACTTTCTGTTGGAGCCTCATTCACCATAAGTTCTCAGAGAAGAAATTGCGTAATCAATCCAGAATTCTCATCTCTATTCATAATCATCCCATATTACGATAGCTATAGAGGATCCACTGCACAGACGAACTACGCCAATCCACTGACAGAAAGCTTGCCAAGAAATCTTTATTGATCGTGAGCTAATCATCTACTTGAGCGTTAAGTTAGATCTATTCTGATTTATTGTTGGATTGTCAGGTTCCAATCAGATCTTGATTTGTCAGCTTGCGTTGTTCATGAGGGAACCTATGATGTCTTTTAACGCAAGTCACTGTCCTCTCCCAATCGTTTAGACGCTGCTGAACTCAACAGAAAGAGGATACTTCTCTAGACGGCTGAATGAGCTAGTACTCAGCTAACCGATACTGCCAGGTTAATACCTCTATCTATTCCAGCTAACAATTTGATACATGCAATTATTTATAAAGGTGTTTATATATCTACATCCATTCGCTTATAGATTCAGTCTATGCTAAGATCTTGTGAAGAACAATTATTGTAGAGACACTTAATAAAAAGTTCATGTTGTACAATTTCACAGAGTAACTCCTTCTATGTTCATGTTATCAATTGTTTAGGATCTTCTAGTACTAGATCTGATTTTTTTAACATTTCAGGCGAAATAAAAGAAAGAAAAGCTCCCAAATCAGTGTTGATTTTTTAGGAAAAGAAGCTTAAACAGAATATTAATTGATTGCTTTATTTGAGTGGTAGCCTAGTAGGTATTATTATATTTTCTTTCACTTTTTTTATTTTTTCAATTTTATTACTTCTTATAGTTCTTAATTCTTATGGTAATGAGTAATGAAAAAATTTCAAAATTGCAAGTTGTACTCAACTACGTTTGCCATTCAAAAATTTTATTTTATTTTTTAATATTTTTTATTTGATTTTTTTTTAAAAAAAAACAGGTCCAACAGGTTAAAAATCGGACCAAACCTGATTTTTCCGGTCCGGTCCCGATCTGGACCGGAATCGATTCAGGTCCGGTCTAGGTCCTTAAAAATCTAAGATTTCAGTCTTCCGGTCCAGCCGGTTCCGGTCCGGTCCGATTTTGGACCGGTGCTCAGCCCTACTAGTGTGTACTCTAGTAGTGCAAAGCCCAAGGAGGTTAGCGCTAACCTTGTTTCCTAAAATCAAGGAGGAAATAGCCAATCTCCTGAAGGTTGGATTTATTCAGCCATTAAATAAAGTTGAATGGATCGCCAATATTGTTCATGTTGTTAAGAAAAACGGCAAAATTAGGGATTTGTATTGATTATAGAGACATCAATAGTGCCTCAACAAAAGATCAGTATCCTATGCTGGTGGCCGACATGCTTATAGATGCTGCATCCAGACTCGAATTGGTATCTACTCTAGATGGGTTTACAGGATATCACCAAATAAAGATTGCTGAGGGTATGTAGGGCTATATGAATATGTGGCCATGCCTTTTTGCTTGAAGAACGCAGGTGCAACTTATCAGTGTGCTATGAACTTCATCTTTGACGAGATGATAGGGGATTTCTTGGAAATCTTTATAGATGATGTTCTGGTTAAATCAGGGAGTGTATTGGAACATGAAGAGCCTCTTATTCGTGCCTTTGAGCGAATGAGAAGGTTCAATCTTAAGATGAATCCATTGAAGTGTGCCTTCGGGGTTAAAGCTAGTGACTTCCTTGGGTTCCTAGTACACAAGAATGGTATCGATCTAGATCAGAACAAAGCAAAAGTTGTCTTAGAAGCACAACCAACCCCTCGAACAAAAAGGGAGTTGCAAAAGTTTCTTGGACAGATAAATTATGTTCAGAGATTTATTAACAACCTAGCGGGAAAGAAAAAAGCTTTCTCCCCTTTGTTGAAATTAAAGAAAGGGGATGAGTTCAAATGGGATGATGACGATCAGCATGAATTTGAACAGATTAAAGTGAAACTGGCACCACCACCAGTTTTAATACCACCAAAACAAAATGGTAAGTCATTGAGATTATATTTGTCAGCGTCTGTGTTGGGGGTCAAAAACCACGTGTTTAACTAATATATGATATGTGCTAGCCAACTAACAATTCAATCGAAAGATGTAAAACTAGTAAATAAGCAAACAAAGCAATACTGAGTGAATAGACAAGAATTATCGTGGGAAACCCGAGGATTGGGAGAAAAACCCACACCGCACTTGTGATTATTGAAGATGAAGATGATCAACATACTTACACAACTCAAGTGTTAATGGCATACCATTGCAATACTATCTCACAACTTCTAAATCTAACAACTATAGAATACAGTTGTGCTAGTAATGAACTAGTATCCACACTACTAACCACTCAACAATTGCTTCCCAAAACCCTTGACAACTATTGTTTACAAGCTTAGGATCACACACCTAAACTATCCCAAAACCCCTAGTTTAAATGTTTAACAATTCTGAGTATTCTTGTTGTGTTTCTCTCTCTAGCTCTCTTTRCATGTGTGTTGTGCTCTCTTTTGCTTCTATGTCATGCTTGAGTATATGAGTGCTAAGGAGCTCCATATGGTTGACACCTCACTTGAAATAGAAATTGTCATCCTTCCGATTCCATCAGAACAAGACAAGTGTACCAAAAACCAACCAAAGCATGAGCCAAAGGAACATAGCACGAGCTCTGCTCAGGATGCGTGACTCACGCATTTCTATGCGTGACCCACGCATTCTGGGCAGAGCAAAACCCTTGACTCAAGTGCTCTGAATGCTTGGGTCAAGCATTTTGCTCAGGGCCAAATGCGTGGGTCACGCATTCCATATTCGTGAGTCACATATATTGCCCTGAATCCTTCCTTAGTCTTCTTGCGAACTCCTCGCAATCCAACCTTTGCTCCAAGATTGTTCCTTCCTACACACAACCATCTCTACACTTAACCTAATAGTCTGATGGTTCCATCGCCAGCATGCTTACTCAAGAAAATGAGCAAGGACAGAAACAAGCAATCTTCTACCTAAGTAGGATTTTGTAGGATGTGGAGACCAGATATGCTAATGCTGGAGAATGGTGTTGAGTCTGTTATGATGCTTCATAAACTATCATTATTTCATGGATTTCTCATTCGCACAGTTATATTTGCACGGCTGAGTGTTGAGAAAATTTATTGAAATATCCTCTTTGTCAAAGAAGGGTTTGTAAGTGGATGTATGCTAGTAAATTAATTTCTGTTAAGGTTGAAATATGGTCCTCAATAATGGGCTATGATAGGTCAAGCTTTAGCAGATTGCTTGGTTGACATCAATCGAGAGTAGTGCAAGTTCAGGAGGAGGGAGCCTTAGCGATTGTTTTGTTGGGATCAAGCTAATTAATTTGGGTTGAGTTGCTGGGTAGTGTGGGGGAATTCCCAAGAGGTGTGAAGACTAAGATGGCATTAACTTCTAGACCAGTATAAATACGAGCAGAATTGAAAGCTTTGTTATGGTCTCAAGACTTAAAGATATGGTTTACAATGGGTCCAAGTCTTCGTTGATTCAATGGGTTTGTATAATATTAGTGGAGAAGATCATAGGAAACTGCCTCACCGACTTAACGACAGTAAACTTGAGAGAGATTAATCTCCTCGTTGAACATGTGACTTTATATTGTGCAAGGGACGAGACAAAGAACTTGATTACTTAGCTAACGAGCTTCTTCAAGGACCTTGTGGTTTTTGATGAGAACTGTTATATAATTAGTACATTCAAGTTTAAAAGCTTTGGAGATCAGGAGAAGAAGAGGCTGTGAAGGTGAGGTGAGTAAGGTTAATGTTCTTGGTGTGGGCAGACTGAGTCAGGAGATCAAGGAGTACTTGAAAGAGTCTTCGGTAAGAAAGTTTCTGCGAATGGTAAGGTTGGCAGCTCAAATATCTTTTGGGAAATAAGTTGTATCGGAAAGATCAAGGATTTTGGTTTGAGATGTGTTAAAGTAAAGGTTTTGACATTTAGCAGAGGTTTATCATGGTGGAATATTGAATCACAGTTAGGTTCTTAAAGCGATGGTCATTCAAGGATGGGTTCTTTTGGCTTCAATAAAGGAGATTTACAATATGCTAAGGTTGTAAGATTGTCAAAGTCACCAATAAGTAGAGCAGTAATAAGCTCCATCAATATTCATTTGTGGCTTTTAGAGCTGGGCCATGATGCAATTGGAGCATTAAACCTTTATCTGGCAACCTGAAGTTATACTTGTGATGCGTATGATTACTTTTTCACTAAGTGGTCGAGGTTCAGGAGTTCAAATGTCTCAATTTAATTATTGTAATTTCCTTTTTAAGCATGTGGTCTTAATAAAAAATTTACACTTTATATTATTTTGTCATCTTTCAGCCATTTTTCCTTCCATTTATCCCTTTTTTTCATCTATCTTAGTCTTTAATACGCCACTTTTTACCCAATTATTTCCATAAATCTAATGGTCCTACTATATTTTCAGAGGTATCTGAAAGTGAATGAGAAGTACAATGGGACGGGGGAGTATAATTTTATAGACTTATCTGGACATTAGCTAGACCATTTTTGAGCTTTATGGACACTGGCACACAAACTATTTAGCATTTTGTTTGGAACTGTTATGTGAGGCCAGATGTGGCGGAGTTTCCTAGACTCCTGCATCATTCTTATTAACACTCTCTCTCCTAAAGTCCGTTTACATCTCCATAACAACTCATTTTTTCATTTTTTTGTGTTTTCTTTCAGAAAACATACTTAATCTTCATTATTTCAGGAAAAGAAGATAATGGTGTGAAAATTAAAATTTAAGATAAGTATGAGAAGATATGTAGAATAAAGTTTCGAATTTGTGGAAAAAAATGAGGAAGAGAATATTGGAAAGGAGGAGAAGAGAAAATTAAAAGGAGGGAAGTATGAGGAAAGGAGAGAGAAACAATTAGAATAAGAAATGGTGAAGGTGAAAGAAAATGAAGAAGGAAGGAAAATGAAGGAGGGGATGAAGGAAGGAAGCTGTGTAGAATCTCACACGATGAAATAGTAAGAGAGAGAAAATAGAAGGAGAGAGAAAATGAATGGGTATTTGGAAACAAGATAAGAGAAAATGATAGGGGAAGTAAAAGTCAAAATAAATAATGAGAAGAGAGACAGAGAGGAAGGGGTTTAAGCATTTTTTTAGTTTTAACAACTTAGTCATACATTAAAATTAGGTGTGGGTTTGCGTCGTATAAAAGTTTGTATAATGATAATCAATGAAATTTGATCTATTGGTTTCCGCATATCTATGTTTGGAAAATTTCTCAATGGTATATCTAATTTGTTTATAATAATCAATGGTAGACTTGAGTTTAGAGTTAGATGCAGACATATCAATCTAGTTTTATGGGTATGTTCTTATTCACTTATTTTTTTAACTTATGTGAACTTATTTTTTGAAGTAATTATCTGACTTTTTTCTTGATTTGATTTATTTGATTATTTTATTTATATGAACTTATTAATTTTCAAAATTGTTTGTGGGGAAATTAAATAGTTCTTAAACTCTATCTCAATTTACTTTTTTTATTGAAAAATAGTTTTAACAAATTGACCTTATACATGCGATGTGTGAAATAATTTTAAGATTTCTGTGACTTCTTTTGGGGGATAAATAGCAAGATGTTGTTTTAAAAATTATTTATTAAATATATATAAAAACTCAATATAATCTACAAACTATAATAATGTTCAAAAGTATTGGTTTGTATTAATTTTTAATAGTTTATTAGGAGAAAAAGAAATGCATACTGTTAGGAGAAAATAGCTTCTTATCACAACGATAATTTCTGAGATATTGAATTAATTTAAGAATTATTAATTTGTTCTTGTATTTGATTTTCAATTATGCTTATACTTTTTATTTTATTGATTTTTGATTGGTTGATTAATGGGTTTTTTTTCATTAATTGATCGATTGATTCATTTCTTTATTGATTGATTTATTTATGTTCTTTTCATTAATTGATTGATTGCTTAACGTGCTTTTCTGTTTTTTATCAATGATTGATTGATTAGATAAATTTTTTTATTAATTGATCGATTAATTAATGTTCTTTTTTTTATTGATTATGTTTCTTTTTATTATTTAAATTGATTGATTATTTTCTTATTTTATTTAACGCATAGATGGATAACGTTTCCTTTTTATCAATGATTTGAATTGATTAATTATATTTCCTTTTTTAATTGATTTATCAACGTGTCTTTCTTATTAGTTGATTGATTTTTATATTGTTTCTTTTTGCCAATATTGATAACGTTTCATTTTTTAGTATTGAATTGATTGGAGAATGTTTCCTTCCTATTATTGATATATTGTTTATGTTTTCCCTTTTCCGTTTTTAGTTAAATGATATCTAAAAATACTAAGTATCTTTTTTTCTATACATTATGGGATAGGGACATTTTAACTTTTTTAATTGGGACATGATAACTAAATTCTTAAAATCACCTACACATGCACTATATAAAGGCCCCCATTCAAGTCAAAAATCTTAATCACCATTTTCTCTTAATCTAATATCACTCTAAGGCTCAACCCTTCCTCGCATGAATCACGACCAATTATTTTCCTAACTTTGTATGGTTGTTTGGGTTGTGGATGGGAGAATTCGTTGTGGTTATTGTATTGGTTAAATTTTAGTAGTTTTTAATAAATATAGTTATTTGAGGAATTACCTAAACTCTAGTATATCCATTGAAATAATTAGGAAAAATTTATCATAAACTGTCAATTTTACAAGTTGTTTAGAAATATCACCCGGATTTTTTTTTTATTTAAAAAACTACCCCTATTTTGAAAGTTTAGATATCCCTAACCCACTTTTCATTTTTCGGGTAAAAATATGAATTTTCGGCCATAAAAAAAGAATTCCGACTAAAAATTAACTTATCATACGCCAATATTACTATTATCCCCCATTACTTCAATTTATCATGTCCCTTCACTTCACCAACTCACATAATCCTGTTCTAATCTTCTTCCTTTTTCTCTATCGTTTTTTGGACTTTTAATCGCGCCTTTTCTTTATTTTCTAGCGACAGCTTTAAGATTACACATCTCATTTCTTTCTCTTTCTCAATTCCACAATCTATCTACTCTCAAAGAGAGAGCTATGTGCACGATGTGTGCATAGCTTAAAAGACTACGAATACATCAAGGGACAGCGCTAATAGCTCTCTTTTCCCAGTTGCAAGCAAAGGTAACTCACCCAAGTCATAAGGTAGAAGAAGAATTTTACAGAGGTTATGCAATTGTGTACAGTGAGCTTCTCACCCTAGACAAATAGCAGCGCTGAACAACCCGCCCGTACTGCTAAAATTCAGATCTAAGGTATGCATCTCTTGGATTCAATCGTGTAGGAGTGAATTGTTGTGATTTTTTTTCTCTTACCATTCAATTCGTACTACCATTGAAAACACACATCGGTGAAATGAATTGTACTAGCAATCTGTGTAGAGATGTTTCTATGTTATTTATCAAGCTTTGGCAAACGCCCAAACTTTAATCAAGCAAAATAAGTTTGAAGCTTTAAGTTTATGAACTTGAATTCAGTTGTTGATCTCTGAAATGTTATTATGCAATTGGTTTACTTGTTTTTTTCCATTTGTTCAAGCAATTTGTTTTGCAATTATGCATAGAATATTATGATTTGGCGCAATGTTTCCGGTGTTAGCTTAAGGTTTTGGCATAGTAGATTTAGAAGGAGGAGAGAGGAGAGAGAAAGAAAGGAGTAAAAGAGCTAAAATGAGGTATTTTGGTAATTGCAGATAATATGGATGTTTGGAGAGGAATTGGGACCCCACATGTCGGAAAATGCACCTTTTTTCCCGGAAATGAAAATGGTAAAAATTTCTAAACTTTGTCAAAATATTGGGTAGTTATTTTTAATTAAAAAAACGGGTAATTATTTCTAACTACTTCCAAATGTGGGTGCCGTTTAATACAATTTTTTCAAATAATTAAATGATTGGAAAATTACTCCTGTGAACTGTTATTGACTAGATATCAAATTGCAAAGAGAGTATGTTACTTGAAGCAAGAAAGAATAAGACAAGTGAGACGGCTAGTGATTTTGCATTTTCTATTAATTTCCGCACTCCAATTAAGCGACCGTTTTGGAGATCGATAAAACATTGAAAATCAGATAATTTCTTGGAACTTTGATGCGTGTACCATAAGCAAAGAGGTTGGATAAACTAACAACAGTTGGGTAATAAGGTCTAACTTTTTCCACTCTAATCTTTATAAATAAATAATACATTTTTTTACTTACCAAAGCATTATATCTTTATTTTAAATGAGCAATATTATTAAAAAAGGTGTTAGTGACTTTATTGTCCCAACATCAGTTAGGTACTAGCAATTCCTCGTAAGCAAAGAAGCTGGAACTGATCTGAATTATTCAGGCAGTCCAATCTCCTAAAAGTGAAAAATCACAGTAAGATAGTCAAATATTTAAATTTTCAACCTAACCCATTTAAAAAAATAATTTTTGAACCTTTGATTTTCTGACTTGCTCAATCATGAAAGTAATAATTGACATATATATATTTGGTCTTTATATGGTCAAAGTTCAGTCTATTTGATTACTCATGCAATTCTTAGCTTTCAACCGTTCAACGCACAACTTCCATGATCATTATTGTAGTAGGTGATGATATCATATCAATTGCATAATGCATGACAAATTATATGTGTATCTTGCAAGAGTTATCATTTGGAGCAGTGATTTATTTTGAAACGGATAATGTAAACTTCCAAGATCATTCATTGAAAAAAAAAGCCAAAAATAGAAAAAGTGTCATTTTTCAAATTATCATGTTTCATAAGTGTTGTAATTTTTTATGTTTTATATGCTACATTTCTCATGACTTTTAAGAAAAAAAAATAGAAATAGAAAATTACAACAATGCCAAACGAGCCTAATAATTTCGATTTATGAAGATATTCGTGAACTAGGTAGCAACTAATAGGAGGGATGTCCTCAATCCTCATATTTCGATATAATTTTCTTATAAGATAGCTTTCTTGATGTCCTAAGTTTAGTCCAATAGCTATAACACTTACATTTGGTTTGTATGATTGTATCCATGCAATGTCAATACACTTTTGGGATTAAATCATACTCGCAATACATATATGAGTTTGAAATAACGTTTTTTAATGTGCTCATACTGCATTTTGGCCCGGACGATGCCTCGGTTATGTTCGGGCCACACATAAACAATGGTATTACCAGAGTATATAAAATTGCTTATTTGTGAGTTTTGTTTCAGTAAACGTAAAAGACATTGATCAATGTTTTAACAAAGAAATAATAGTTTTCGAGTTGTAACTAAAATATTAGAAAAAGGTAATTAATACACCACTTTAAATTAGTTATATATGATCATGAGAATAATTATAATTTATTGACATCATAACTAATGAAATTGTTGTGGATTAGTGGTTACCTTACACTATGTTTGGATACAAGAAATGGAAGGAAAAGAAGTGAAGGGAAAAGGAGGGAGGTTAGATCCCTTGTTTGGATAACATGTGTGTGAGGGTGGGAAGGGGAGGGAGAGGGAGGGATCTTTTCCTCCTCCTCTAATAAGAGAATCCTTCAATTGAGAGATTTGGAGGGAAAATGGACTCATAATTTCATCCACTTTTTCTTCCTTCCCTTCATTTCCTTTTAATTTTTATCCAAATAGCTTAATCTTTCATCTTAAAGGTCATGGATCAAGTCATTGTGTTTACAATTTTAAATTTTTTAAATTGAGATATACATACGGACACGTGACATGTTAAAAAGAGTCCACGTGGCACCACTACATTGTGCGGCACTCTTTTTAATATATATTTATAGATTTGTAAACTCTAATTAACCTATAACGTTGAGACTAACATATTGCCATTATAGACTAAAAWATATTAATTGTTTATTCAAAACAATGCTTTAAATTTGAGTAGTAATTCATTCAAAACTTCTTGTAACAAACAAGGTGTGTTCTTTTCAATTTATTTGAACTTATCGGAATTTATTATACTTATTAAAACTTATATAAACTTATTTTGTGAGAGGAAAAATTAATGATTATACTTATTAGTACTGTACTGAACTTATCTGAAYTTATCWAARCTTATCTTATTCAATAAGTACTAAAAATAAGTTGAAAAGAACAGGGTCACAATATGATCCCATTGTATGGTAGCCAAAATGATTGCAAATTAAAAAGTGCAAAAATTATTTTATTTTTATAGCCTTAAACTTGTTCATACAAAGTACAAAAACACTAAAAAAAGATAACTTATTTAATAACGATCATTAGAATATATTAATTAATTAGTACCTTAATCTCATTAATTTGCAATGTATGAGGGTAAAACGTTGCAAACTCACTAGGACGATGCGGAGGGAGTAAGCTCCTATTTTTWTTTTTATTTAATTTTTTTGACGAGGAGTAAGCTCGTTGTTATTGAATGAAATGTTGACGATTAGTCATGATAAGAAAGTAGTTGAACCCTAGTCTGAAAAAGCAAAACAAATAAAGAGTCATCAAAAGAGAAGTAAAGGAAGCCTCCATTGGAGTGAGTCACGTATGATCCGAAACTCTTCCCCACTATGCAATGCCATGCTGCACCATATCTTGCATCAAATTCCTGTCATGTCATATCACCATTTTCAGTTTCAACAATAACGTCACAAGAAGAGGTAAAAATATACAGTACAAATTAAATGAATCAAAAACTTGAAGTTACACGCACGTTTGGGTAGAAATACTTCCTTCGAATTCGAAACATATTAAATTCAATGATTTGACTTTTTTTTCTTTATTATTTTATGTTAAACTGTTACAATTAATATATTATAGACCGACTGAGCAAGGGAGTACTTCGTATTACAATTGGAGTGGGGAGGGGAGGGATTCAATCATACGACATATTTTGTTCACATGCTCGTTATTGCAAGATTTGCAACCTCTAGCTCATGACTACATTGAACATTAAAATTCAGATAGATTGAAATAAGGATGAAATGCATTTATACAATTAAAAAAAACTATAATATATTACGAACTATTACCAAGCACAAAAATAAATAAAGAAACCATGAAATCTCATTTGAATTTTATCATATAGTAATTTTATTGTAAAAATAGCGGGTATAGTTTAATTTGGCCAATGCTAATAAGCATGCATGTAAATTTATTAACTTGTAATTAGCTTAGTCTAAGCACCAAAATAAAAAAAATATCCTTTAAACAACGACCTTCTTATCAACTTGGCTTTAATAAATTCAATGAAACATTCAACTAAAAGATCGGGTTAACATTTATACTCTTTTAGTTTTTTATATATTTTTTTATCTGATTATTAATATTTATTG
>SNQN01000784.1:45072-83534 GCA_008642245.1 Bassia scoparia | reverse complement strand
TACATTCAACCTATCAACAATGACCCATCACTAATCCAATCATGAGGGTAACAAATTTGATGATGTTATTATATATTCATTACGCATGGAATCAAATAACAATGCTGCCTCATGAACATTGTTACGTGTATCAACGTCAAAGAATATTAAGCGAGCATGCTGTCAGAATTCCATATAAAAGAACAAAAGATTAGTAGATTTTTCATTATTTTTATTTGAACATAGGCAATCAGTCAACAAATGTTGAATCAATTACCTGGCCGAGTAAATTAAGACTAATCACACATGGCCATATTACATAAGGAATAATAATTAACCTAAACACTGTCGGCACGATTTACCAAAAATGGAAAAATTAGGGAATTCATGACAAATTCACAGATCAATTATAACTGTAGTTAATTTAACTGTTTCTCCTCATTTATTTCTCTTTGTTTATACATTCCTTACATATTTCGTTGAAGACTTGACCCCATTAATGGGACTAACGTATTGATGAATTTAAGCCGAAGCCTATCTTCATCTAAACTAGAAGGTTGAAACGAACCAAAAACAAATTTGCAAACAAAATTCCATAGTATACTCTCAAAAATCACAGCAACCTAACTCTCCCTAGTCTCAATAGACTAACGAAATATGGCTAAATGAGTATAACGACAGTAAACATTTTTCTCTTCAGATGTTGATGCAGTGCAAGCTTCTACCACTACAACACAGAATCGTTGGGAGTTAAAACTACCACCACCCAATTTTGTATACAGTTTGCTAATTGTAAAATTTTCTCTTCAACGTCTGCAATTGCTTGTTCGTACTCCAGCCACTGAACTTCCTATGCAACTACAAAAACAACCCATTTGTCTTGTGCTCAACTTTGAACACTGAAACCTTCACATTTAGCCATTATTATCGGCTTCTAATACGAATATCCCACTTGGAGTATTTCGGTACTCGCTCTTATATGGATTTCTTCTTATCTGGTATAACCTTAAATTTGGAACTTCATTGAACATTAACCTATTAGTTCTTTTTAGTTTGACAGTATTTTTGTATGAATTTGTTTATGAGAATCTGATCTGATTAATCTGAATCTGCTCTAATAGTCTGATGTATGATCCTAATTAGGATTAATTAAAGATACTTCGTAGTGACATTTCAAGAGGAAGATCAAGTTACCTTAGCAGGAGGTCGCAGCATGGTTTCGCCCTTGATGCTCACCATGGCGGGGATGCGAGCAAAAACTTCCTGTAACAGAAAAAGGAAAAGAAAAAACACGACACACAAAGACCGGGCCTTAAGATTTGAAACTTGCTGATTTTAAGGCATAATAACCAATCAAATTGGACAACCATCATCAGCTACACATGGAAATCAGGACTAGAGAACGATGAAGCAAGCATCTGAACTTAATCGCAGGAGAAACACATCTAACCTTGACATATATATAGGAACAAAGAAAGAACTTCATAATATATTTGGAATCCAGTCGAGCATACTATGTTACGATATTAAGACATGCCATTCACATGCCCCAACCCCAAGCCCCTAGTAGGGGGTAACCAACTCAAGAGCTGAAATAAAAAGTCTCATTCCAAAAGGAGCCATAGTTCATCATCAACTGAATTGTCATCCTTGAAAGAAAAAGCATATTAACATTTTAATATGTAACAAAAGTTTTCAAATGACTCCCAAAGTCAAGTGAAATAAAAACACAGCCTTGCCAGACCCGTAGTTGTTCAAGGCAAAAATCGTTATGCTGTTACTATAGGATCATTAAATTCAGTGTTGTAAGCATTGCAAAACCTGAATTAGTCTAAACAAAGAATATTAGAAAGAAAAAAAAAGGGCAAGACCTTGACAAGACCAAAAAAAGAATATTAGAGAAAAAAAGGCAAAGACCTTTGAAAAGACCAGACAACGAGTATTATGGTCCAATGGTCAACACGTACCTCATGCTTGTTCAAAACAACTCAAACAACGCATTCATAATGGCCAGGCCTTGACCTGGTCACTCTTAGCTAAAATGACTCATTAATTTGGAATGATAATTTTAATATAAGGAATATGGATTGACGCAAAGTTCTTCCTCCAAAACAGTCGGCACCCACCGAACCTGCAACAAAAAAAGAAAAAGGCAGAATAAGTTTTCAAAATAGACAGAGAGCAAGGTGGGGAGTTTAAAAAAAAAGGCAGGAGACGACAAGGGGATTGTTAACATGGAAAATAGTCTACTGTGATTACTTCAAGCCCTAAATTCCTAGCGTACACACAAATGCGGATAGAGACAAGTGAAGCAAAAAACTAGAACAGCAAGATATTAAAAAATCCTCATACTCTATTCAGCGAAGCAAACTGCATTATCCCAGCCAAAGTCGCACAGCCCAAAACATTTTTCTTTTCTTTCCTCCGATAATTAGCCAGAAAAGATGCTTGAAGTATATCATTTATGGCCCCAAACTCAAGCTTACAGAAAATTTCCAAATCCATAGCATTAAGCTAGCTACGATTAGAGAGATGTGAAATACAGAACTGCTTTGATACCCACTAGTCGTTCTATGTGAAACACTAAACCTACATAGCAGTTTAAACTAAAGTTCCGATTCTCACTCTTCGTTTTTTTGCACGATATCGGATAATTAATTCTGTATTATTTGGCCCTGTCTTGACCAGATCTTAGGCTAAACCATCTAGGCTCATAAAATAAAAAACCAGTAGCATTAGGAAGCATTCAAAACACTATGCAAGCCAGAGGAAGAAGAGCAAAGAACTTGGCAAACTTTTGCATTTTTCAAATGCCTTAATATGATTTCTTAAACTCGCCACAGGACAAAACACTTTAGCAGATTCTAAAACATTACTATGTCAATCCACAAGATTCAGCGAAGAGTGCAAAATTCTAATTAAAGTCACCAGTAACCGTACTACGCTATGAAGTATGAACTAATAATCGACTGTTCAAAAAAGAAATAATGCCAAAATTTTAAAATCTTTCATACGGAATCCAATACAATGCGTATATAACTAAATCTGTAGGCTTAAGGAAATAGTATGTGCCATCACTGCAAGCCGCATAGCTTTTAGGGACATTGATTCCATCCAACAGAGTACTTCGCTTGCTCCTCTATGATGCAACATTTGGCATGTTCTCACTATTCAATCACCCATAATAAATAGCTTCTGTGTTTTAACTACGTAAATAAAAAACATCATTGGGATTTTTAGAATTGTTATAATTTAGAAACCTTAACTTTTTCATCAATTTTTATAAATCGATAGCTTAAAATACTGCCATTAAGCAACCGTTAAACTTTAGAAAGTTGCAATTATAAAATAATGGAGAAAGAAAGTAAAAACTATAACGTTGACATTAAGATAGAACGAGAAAAAGATGATTAGGAGAAAGCAAATTAACAATAATAAATTTACACAAGTAAAGTTGAATAATCTATCCTCATTTCTCCAGTCCAGCAGGTACTAAATTATTTCTTTCGCAGACTGTTAACCAGCCAAAACAAACTAGAGCTCTTGGCACCCTAAAGAATCTTTGAAAACATTAGCAATTGCACATGCTAAAAAAAAATTATAACCAATTTATTATTTATTTTTTTTTTAAAAAACCAGTTACAGAGAATTAAAACAAATCAACGAAGATTATTAAACTTCTACACAACTCGACATAGTGAGACGGAAAAAAAGAAAGAACTCCCTTATCCAACAATCGGTTTTCGTTGTGGGGGTGGGCATTTACATGATATTTGGCACATGCATCAATCAGGTATTTATTCGGGCTTCTTCACTGGCTATCTAGGAATGGGATAGAATTGGCCATTTTCTCTAATTCTTCTCATATGTCAATCTTCCTGCAAATGCCGATGCATTGCAAATGATGTAACAATCAAGGATAAGTATATAGAATATACAAATGATGAATTACTCATATGATCGAAACAAGGGAAACCTGAAAGGTGGAGTGAATCGATTTCTATGGGCTCCTCTATCTACCCATTTTGAATGAACTTAACAACATAAACCACCAAGTCATTCCTTACCATCCTGTTTAAATCACAACTTGTTAGCCCACAAAATATAGTATTTAATTTGTTGAGAAATATCTTATTTGTTCAGAAATATTTGAGAGCGTAATGCTTACCACTCACATCTTCTCTGTGAGCTCCATTAGGTCATTGAGATCTGCAAATGCCTCGTAAACTCACAAGTGGTGAACTCGGGGTTATGTGTCAGTATCAATCCCCTATTCCCTTAAATTGCTTTACCGATTTAATACACGATCTAAACCACAACAATTAAACTCCTTCAGATAAAGTTCAGGGCAATACGCTAATAGCCTCATATTCAGATCTTGTGATAGGTGAAAATAAGGACGTGCAGCTGCGCCTCCAGCAATTTATGTTCTCAATAGTGTTTTCAACGCATCAATAAATCAATAAAAGCACAAAAATTATAATTTAACTGCCTACATATAAAACTGAACAATCATCAACAGCCCTTAATCCATATGAGGGGCGCTAACAAAACAAAATGATTATTCGGACTGAGGTCCATCCACAAGATTTTCCTTCCCATCTCTTACGATCGAGAACCTCACTCTCTTGCCAAAATCAACTGTTTCAGGTCCTTTTAACTCTCCCGCCAAATCATTTTTTGTCTCTCTTTCTACTCATTTAAAATCTTCCCTGGATGTATTCATGTTCACTCTTCGCAACTATGCCCTAAGTCTCCGGTGTCTTTCCAAAGCCAACCAAACGCGGTTTTCCATTACTTACTTGCTAATAATATTGCAACAACCCATTCTCGGATAACTTATTTCTTATTCGGTCTCGTAAAATGTTCCGCACATCATCTCAACATTCATGATAAAAACAACTGAACAGATCACTTAATCACCTTCTCCATTATTTTTAACCTGTACCTTTCACTTCTTGGAAGGTTCCCAACTTAATTACTAGATCTCTTATACTTGGATAGGTCTTCCTGTATCAACTGGGTCTTGATCCTATTTATTTCTTACTCTCTTTTTTTCCTTAACATAGGTGCATCCCTTGAACTAGCAGTGATAATAAGAATGGAAAATTATACTAGGTCTGTGTAAAGAGTCTATCAAACACGTCAAGATTGGGTATTGAGCACATAATCTCAGTATTTTGAGGCATTGGAGTGAAGCACGGGCTTTGCATAGGGATTCAAAGGCTTTCAAGAAGATCAGCATTGCCATGGGTCAAACGTTTGGGGAAAGAAACTTAATTGTGGACATAAAGGATTCAAATTGAATTGGGTCACTTTGCCAAGTCGCATAAGCTCTTTTGTCACTCTATAATTGTCTGATATCATATTTCTAATCTGTGAATAATGGAAAGGAGATGTCAGAGTACAGGTTACAAAATCCACTCATGACCAGCAATTGAAAAGCGACAACTAGCAGAACCGCGATGTTTGAGTGGTAACTAATAGATTTCACTGATATTGGGAGTTACTGCATTCTCAACATACCTCTTCCACAATCACGAGTCACCGACCACCAACAGCCTCATTTATGTTCTGCTAGGCATAAAAAAGAGTGAACGTGCGCAGAAGACATTAAAAATTCTATTGATTTTATGAGATGGGCTGGCAAAGCATTTTCAAGCGGTGCAAATAGAAGTGCACTAAATATTTAGAGCACACTATGAGGTGCAACAACATTCCTTCAAGAAATTTGAAAATACCAAGCTTCACTCACTTCATAGGTGCATAACATAATGCACAACCTTACATGTAGGTTTTATACAGCTATCACATGGTGCACTTCCTTTGTACTTTTGATCTCATTAAACAATAACAAGCCTCATTAAATGTCAAAAATTAAATCAAAGGTAATACTAAAAAGCTGATTATTGTCCATGGGATGGCACATTTGAAGACAACCTAAATTGGGAATGCTTTGGAAGTAAGATGGTTAAGAAAGAGAACATAGCCCATTCACTGGAAATACTCTAGCCAAAACCACCACATGCAGATGGCAATCCATGCCAGGAGTGATTCGTCTAGAGACTACTTATGAAAGAAATCGGCTTATACAGGCAAAGAAATAATACTACTTCTAAATATCAAAGTAACATTTGCTGAAGGTGTTTTCGAAACACTGTAGATGATTTGCGGCATTGCATGTCGCTCATGAGTAAAGAATGGCCAACAGCGTGAGTACAAAAGAGGCAAAATAATGAAAAAAGAATTAGTGCCTTAGTGGCTGTGGTCTGGTCGAAAAAATCTCTATGGACATAACATACTACTCTGATGGTCAACATGGTTAAAATACTTTTGTATAAACACTTTTATCATCAATGTGGATTAATAAAAAAAAAAAAAAAAAAGGAGTTACTCCTATATAAGACAGCAAACAGAGTGCTATATCCTTCCAACCACCACGTACACCCAAACAAGTTAGAAAATTTTAGGCAAAAGAGAACAATATATCTTCAGTAGGAAAAGGATAGTTGGGAAAAATTTTCCACCTTTAGGGAACACCTCGCGTATCTCTAAGTAATCTACTAATGCATGATAAACCTTTGATCGTAGTCTTGAAGATTCTCGCTGACCTCACCATTCAGCTATCGAGATCCGAGTACCCGCTGCGATAGCGAGTTCCTATAATAAAAGAAAGTGAAAACATGTAAAAAACAAGGAATGTGTGAACATAAAGAATTATCAAAATATTTTCAAAACTTTAGCACAGATGCATTATATACATGTCAACAAACAAGCTGCGATGGCAGCCGATATTAGGAATTAAGGAGGGAATCTTTTAATTAACTGTATTGCAAACCTTGCTAGGAATCATTATCTATAGGAAGCAATCAGAGATATTAGAAACATGACACTTAAAACATGATCAAATTTGAAAAGCAATCTTGACGATACTATCACATTCACTATCGAACACAGGGAAACCAACAGAGGCAAGCATAGTTCTATATCTATAACTTTTTTAAAAAAAAATCAATAAAATTAAGAAATCATTTAGATGCCGAGGAATATTAAACCTATTCCAAACCATATCAGCCCATGGGATCGGATCATGAGAGACTCAAAGCCAATTATAGCCACTAGCCATGGTATACCCATTCGGATTGGCCTTTCGGAAGCAAATGGTAGTTTTTTTAAACTCTTCTACACTATTTTTATCTGGAAGCAAAAAAATAATCAATGTGATTCAAAATAGGTTATATTTGAATAATGATGTCAGTTCTCCTTTGTTTTATATAATTTCAACGAGCATTTTTCAAAGTGGTAGTTTTTTTTAACATAACTTAAGATCTAAACATTTATAGTTGTGATAAAATGAAAAAAGTAGATGTAACAAATATTTTGAATCAGATGAAATTGTTCACTCTTGATAATCTTTGGGCTTGTCCATAAAGCGATTGCAGACTTTTATATTTTAAAAAACATTCATTGTTGTATTCCGGTCAAAAAGACAATAAAATATTCGTTGGATTTTATTTTTGGCCATTTAGTCGCTTCTATCTTTCACTCTCCTTTCGTGGATTTGGATCCATTCGACGTTGATGAAAAATTGAAAACATATTTTAAAATCAAAGGCTCTAATTTTGTGGTAAAAAATTAAAATATTTCGTAAGAGAATTTTTTGCAAAGGATAAAGAGATTTTGAGAAAGAAGATATAAGGTTAGGATTGATTGAAATCTACTCGATAACATTTATAACAAATTAACAACTCTATTAATCCAAATCCTAATTAGTAAACAATTATGGAAAAGTGAGTGTGATTGTACTGTATAACCTACCGCAAAATAAAAAAATTTTGCGATAGATACACGGATTAGTGGTAAAGCTCTAGGTGCAGAATCTCCTGGAAGGCTCGAACTCTCGAAGCCCATGTAAACACTGTCGCTGCTTAAGACACAATCAATCTATTAATCTCCATAAAATTAAATCGTCGGTGTCCTATTTTCTCTCTCTTTTAGTCTATAGTTGTATTTTATATCTTGTACACGCAATCAATTAAGCAAGAACCTATTCAATACTTCGTCTGTAATTTTTCTCGCATAATAGGGGAAACTAATCTATTAATAGTGGGGTATAATCTTTTACTCCTATTAAACTTTTTTTCGTGTATGATAGCGCAATTTCAGTTTCGCGGGAGTTGATTCTATACTTGGAATTTTTCAATAAAAGGTACTTATTTTTTTCCCCCTGGTACACAAATCTGCAAAATTTGTCACTTTGAATGACCAATTTGATTCTTGGTTGCATATTTGATTAGGTTTAACTAATGYGTATTCATTACTTTTGCTTCAAAACCCTTGAATTGTGATTTGAGCTGATTAAAGTAAGGTTTGTTTTTCATTTTATGAACTGGGATTGCGCCAATTTTTCTTGAAATTAGAGGGTTTTAATTAGATGGGCAAACCACTATTGTATGAGATATTGGAAAAGCCTGCAACAACTTGTCTTATAGCAATTTGCAGTGCAATATGGTATTATATTCAAAAGAAGAACATTGGGTACTCACAAGTGGGATTGAGTTATGAAACTGCTATTGAAGGTCATCATTGGAGGATTATAACATCAGCATTTGCGCACATTAGTGTGATTCATCTTGTGTTTAATATGAGTGCGCTTTGGAGCCTTGGTGTTGTGGAACAATTAGGGGACATGGGTCTTGGAATTCAGTTTTATCTTCATTACAGTCTTGTGTTGATTGTACTTTCTGGAATTCTTGTAATTGGGTTTTACCATGTGCTAATTCATAGGCTCAAGTTAGAGCATTTTCGACGAGTAACTGCTGTTGGGTACTCTTGTGTTGTTTTTGGCTGGATGACAATTTTGTCTGTGAAGCYACCTTCTTCCAAGTTGAATTTATTCGGGGTTCTTTCGCTTCCTATTAGTTTTGCGCCATTTGAGTCACTGATCTTTACGTCCATAATTGTTCCCCAAGCTAGTTTCCTCGGTCATTTGTCAGGGATTATTGTTGGGTATGCTATTGGWTGGGGTTTGATTCATGGGATGAACAATTACTGGGCTATTTCTATGTTAGGATGGATTTCTCTTCTATTTATMGGGAGTTTGAAGCGCTCTGGTGCATTCGACTTAGATTTCCTTGAGATTGAATCGGTTACTGATTCTTCCTTGCCTACTGTTCGGTTTCTTCCACCTGGTAACGGTAGAACGTTGCAGATGAGTTCTGTGCCATCAGGAGGTGTTGAATTGGTGTAATGTATTTGGCCTAACAACTTGAATGATTGGAAGCAAGATGATTAGTATGCTTTGGTTGACTGTTTATGAACATCCGACGCTTTTATTTAGAGTAATCAGACTTTTATATTCAATTTGGGAGCCACGGTTTGTTCTGAATTTARTGATGCTCAAGGAATGTTCAACTCTTATGCTCTTCTTCTACCAGTCCGGAAAGTGAAGTTTCTGACATATTGGTGAGTAAATATATATATTCGCTTTACATAATGAAGGTCAGCTCTTAATTGGAATTTCATCATCTTAGTTTATCACATGGCCAAAGTTTGAAATGAGAGTTCTAATTGGTGGAATAGTTCAGATGATTGTGTTCACATCTTATGTTATTACGATAGGGGCAGAAACATCTTGTAATGTTTCTATTGTTGTCAATGATACTACTTTTTGTACATGATACTTGACTGGATATAATTAAGCATTTCTTGAATTAATACCATAATTTTATTTTCTACTCTTCATATTGTTTTTGTTCATCTCACCATATATGTATTATTCTTTGGCAATTTTGGATCTTTGTGAGGATTTGCTCTCTTGTTTCTGATTGTGAACTGATGTTCGACTGGTCCAACTCAGACTTAAGACATTTTGTTCAGACTTAAGACATTTTGTTCAGTTCAATTAAATTCAGCTGAGTTTTTGCACTGCATTTCAATTCAGTTGAGTTAATGTCATTTCAGTTCAGGGTCTTAATTTAGGATCTGTGCATGGTTGTCAAGTTAATAGGTATTAGTGCGTGAGTGCGTGAGCGTGACTATTGTAACGTGTTTTGGTTTATTACTTTTGTTCATTGCTGAATCAGAAACTCTACACTCATAGGTGACAGAGGACTAGTAAAGTTTAATTACAGTATTATTTTTAATCTCACTGTAGCTTCAGATGAACATATTAGGTATTGTAGCTACTAGCTACGAGGTTAACTTCACAAGGAGAACAATTTAACAACATAATGCAGGTGCTGCACAAGGACCACGACTTTCTTGTATCACAGGAATTTCATACTTGGGGGAAAATGRACATCTCAGAAGTGAAAGTATCGTATGCATTTTTTTAAAATTTGCTTCCTAACAATTTCCCAGCATAATTTGTGGGGGAACTGGGCTTGGTTAGCTCAGATGGAGATGAAGTTTTTTATAGAAAAATAAAAATTAATTACACAAGCTGTCAAAATTCAGAATAACTCCCCTCTCCCGAGACTTTGTCCTGATTTGTGATGGCTCTCATGTTAGTAGATTAGAATGTAACGTTTTTCTATTATTATTTTTTTCCACATCTTTCTTTTGGCTTGATGAACCACATTTGATACATTAGAGGACAATCTTCTTTTATTTATTTATTTTTCCTGAGGTGCCTTGGGTTGAATTCTAGAGAATCGCAGTTTCCATGCTTTTTATCATGTTGAAGTATGATAAATGCGATGTTTAGTTTGCTTTGCTTCCAAGACTGCCGATGCATAATTATGTTTTGGCATGTTCAATGTGTATGTGTTTCCTATCTGGATTCATCTAATTCCTGTGGACCATATGGCGATAACATGCAATTGAGTGACTTGATTATTGATTCAAAGAATTGATAGTGAGTTTTAAATTATTCAGCTCGCTGCCTAGTTCTTCAGAAGCGAGGCCAAGTTATTTTGGTATACTGTCTAGAAAACCGAGTTGCTCTTTTTGTCAGCAAGATGCTCTATATGCTGCATTAGCTAATATGCTGTGGTCTTTAACTTTGGAGCATGACCATCTCTGTTTTCATGGCTCCTGTTTCGAGTTCTGACCATCATGAACGGTTGCTTACAAGCCTATGTAGGTTGGTTCATATTAATAACTACTAGGTGTTAACTTTGAGTTCAAGCGGTGTAACTGTGCAGCAACATGCACTCTCCGGCTAAGCTGAGAGCTTGAGATAATCTGGTTGGACAGTTTGTAAATTAATTCGGAATCCTCAGGAGAGCAAGGCTTTTAAGCTTGCAAGGATGAACTTACTGGAGTGTTTCAATTTATTAAACTGTCAGTTACATGAATTTAGAAAAGCTGCATGTAGATGAAGGTTGCAATGTAAATTACAGTAAAAAGATTTGAGTTCTTGGACCAGAAATGCAGAATAATGCATGGTTTGGTTTGTATCCAATTCAACAAAGCAATGCTTGATTACTGCTAGTCTATGATATACTAGTTATCACTATTGCATGTTCAACATATCTTCTTTTCAAAGATTGTTAGTACTCTTCGTTCTACTAAATTCATGGCATAAGAAAAATTGACACTATTCATTAGAGTGTGAATCTTCTAATTTTTAATCAAAGTATAAAATTGATTATAGTTAAATAGGATCTTGTTAGAATCGTATTAATAGATGTTTATTAAATTTAATTTTTATATTTTAACATACAATTAAAGATATTTTACTTGTATTGTGCATTGAAAACGTGTAAAGCAAAGTGACAGAATTTAGTGAAACATAGGACTATTTTGTTCAGTAATTGAATGATCAATTTAGTATTTTGTTAAGATATCCTCGTCATTAAATCTAACAACACGAGTCCAAGAAGTTTAAAATTGCACTTTTTGGCACAAGTAAATGAAAGCGATTTAGATAGAGGCATGCGAAGAATAGATGAAATTTAGAAGCGTTTTATGAGTTTTACAAAATTAAAGTAATTCGATTACAAACCATAATTCAAGTACAGTAACTGTAATATGTAATTCTATTCATTTGCAGCATTATCTGACGGAAGATGTATACAAGTTATTAGCATTGTAGCAACATGTTCATACAATTTGGAAGACGCCACTGACAATAAGCCATTAGTGATCAGTCACAGGTGAATCAGACTCAGGAGGAATTCATTTGTTTATTTCATATCTTTTCTCCAGTTCCAGTCTTGCTGCTTAAGAAGTGAGCCACGAAGCAACTGAACATTAGCCAAAAAAAATTCGGCAGTGCCACAATGGCTCAAGGATACACAATTTCAATCTAAATGTTCACTTCTCATTGGCGCTCAATCAAAAAAACAATCTTGTGTTGAATTATAAGAAATCAGGAAAACTAAAGTCCTAAAATAACAGATGGTTCAGTTATTGAATAAAGTTTCTAAAAAAATAATCTAATAAAGATTCAAGTAATAATACAACTATTTTGATAATATAAAATTCTGTTTTATGCACCAAAATATGGTCAAGACTCAAGAGAATACGCCTAAAAGGAAGATTGGCAATTTTTTTTATATCAAAAATTCAAAATCAACGTAGAATATTGACTTGATGACTAACCTCTGCTCGAAGTTGCAATGCTTCTCTGCCTGGCATCATACGTAGCAGATCCATCAAGTCTGTAAATGGAATAATATCATCATCAAGATAACACCAAAAAAAAGACAAGTCGAGGCTTCAAGCCAGTGAATTTTGATAACAAACCTACGCTCAAAATAACATAACCTTCAGAATTACAGGGACATTTTTGACAAGTTTTATTAAGTAAAAAAAGGTGCAAACAATTTAGACACGAAGATTCATGTCAACCAAATATCTCAACGAATAGAAAACTTATAATTTGTTTCTTTTTATCCAGATAGATTTCCAAGAAAAATAATTATGCTTCTTTAAATTGAAATCAAAAGATCATGCAGCCAAAGGGATCAAAGGCAGCTATAGGCTATGCCACTCCACATTCAGATCTAAAGCATAACATAGAATGCGTACCTGCTGCTTGAGTTTGAACATGATCTACTGATTTGGCTAGATGCCGAACCTGTTTACCCGCACTCCTACAGAAATTTTCCTATATAAGAAACCTTTTTGCAGCTTTGGAGGTACAGAAATTAATATCCTTTGACAGTCACAAACTTACATCAGACCAGTCCGGCCACTAGTCATCTCCTTTTCAGCAAAAGTTGCCCTTTCAAGCAATTTCTTGCTCTCTTTCTTCATCATATCAACAGAAAAATTCAAATTTTTCACATTTTTCTCAACTCTWACATACCGTGCCTGCAATATAATTGAAATCTTTTGAGTATAAGTGTAACACCAAAAGGCATCTGTTAGTGAAAACGTAAAAACCTGATACTTGAAGTCAATTAATAGGTTTAATACAATTCACTATATATGACGACCCTCATCAAGTGTAAAGTTTAAAACGACACAGTTGAAATCTGAGAAACTAGTTCTAATGACATGTATACTAACAACAAGAGGTAATTCAACYCAACCAAGCCAATAAATTAGTACAAACAAGTATTAGGGCTAGGATAGCAGTTGTATTGATGGATTGAGATTACCAACTACAATTCCTATAATTTAGTGAGTTAAGGACCCTCCTAATAGGAATAAATTTGTTGTGAATCTACATGGCCTAAGCATCATAAATGGCAAAAAAAGGAAGAAGAAGAAGAAGAAGAAGAAGAAGAAGAAGAAGAAGAAGAAGAAGAAGAAGAAGAAGAAGACGAATTAAAGCATCATAATTGTGTTCTATAAAGAAAATTAAAGAAAATAAGAATGGTAATTTGACTTTCGAGAGGTGGATTTTCTCCCTAAGATGAACTTTCGGGAGGCTCAATCTCTCCCACCAAACAATTAACTAATTAAGACTCTCTTCAATATTCAAGATTCCTCCATTTCTCACTAATGTGCTCTTTTTTAAGAGCTAGGTTCCTAACCTTGCCTTCAAGCTACTAAAATTATAATGAACTACCTACAACGGCCTTTCCAAATATGCTAGTTCCAACTGTAACAGAATTTTCTGATTTTCCAGAATTTCCACATGATTCTCTATATAGCTTAGCTCTCTGTTTATAGCATAACAACTCACCCCTACTCATAATCTCATTATTCCATAACTAACTACTGTTTATTGAAATCATTGTCCCTCAGCACCTGCATCAGAAGTTAATTCCCTGATTAATAACTCAGTTATCCCTTCCATCTTTTTTCCGCTTGCATAAAAGTACAGGGGCTCTGAGTGGGTTCTTAGGAAATTCMGACCCAGACCCCAATTCACTTCAGTTACAATGCATGTAATTTAGATTGAATKACWAGAACTGTAGAACAATAAGAAATTAAAATTCTTACATGGAAAAAACCCTTTTATAAAGGTCCAACATTACCAGGTCTTTATCATTTCACACAACTGATTCATATGATTTCTACAAAGCTACATTCTAAACGAGTTCTCTATAATGGTTAKTTGAAAGCCCAGATATAAGAGTAAGTGAAGGTAAAAAGTTGGAAGTGTTCAAAGGATGAAGTTTTCATGCTTTATAAACTATACGAGAACAGAAAGTGACCGCTAACAGCAGGGAATAAACCAACACAACTTTTTAAAAAAAAAAAAAAAATCCTACAGAAGTTTAAATTGGCTTTCAAATTGAGGGCAGGTTTTTCATGGTGACGTTTAAAARCTGGCATGAGAAGGAGGAAATCTACCAGAGAAAGATGAAACAGAAAAATAACTACAACAATTACCTCTTCACTTWGCAATCGGCCCACTGTCTGCCGAAGCAAGAACCTTCTGGGACCTGTACATAAGAAAATGTAAAGTCAAGCACCCAAGAATCAAGTAGCAAATGAAGGATAATATCAATTATCTCCTATCAAAAAAGATGGATRTTAGTTCTTCGCAATACCGAATTATAATAACATATAGAACACAAGAAARTACCCAATTACAATCCCCAAAGTACAAGAAGTTACAAATTCATTGTCCATCTTCACTAGCTTGGGTGCCACCAAATTTGATAACACATATTATTAGTAATAAAGGAATAAAGGATGACACTAAGAGCCATAGATGATAACTCCGTCTTATAATACATGCACACAATTGTTCATGACAGATATTATGAAAAAAACTAATCCCAACCCTAATAAAACTCAATCTTCCTGGCGTTAAGTTTAGAGACCTCACCATGATCAAACAATTTACCCAAAACTTTGATCAGGTTATAACTTATAATTATAGTTTTATAATAATTGATGCTGCCAACAGATACTCATTTCCCTAAGAGCCAACTATATTCAGCTGCATCAGTCATTCAACTTAAAATCAATCCCACCCAAGTAGTTGATTATGCCCGAACCAATACAGCACAACAAAGTTCAAAGATTATCATATGGTTTATACGGTCTAATTACCCATAAATCTATTTACAAGCACTAAGATTCTAAGAAAAGTAGTGATTGGAAATACTTTCTAATGCATCGCCAAATTATGCTTTATGTCTAAGATTCTAATTTCTAAGAGCAGTCACCTTTCACAAAGTTCGGCAATCATGTTGCTGGTAATTCATTCATTGTAATTTTTTCCAAACTAGAACCATAAGCGCTAAGCTTCTTCAGTGTTACTCCTAACATTCCATCTATGATCTCATATTCTCTCTTCAGAGCTTCTTATCAAACACAAGTTCAGCAGTTCACACAGCAAAAGGGTGGTGGAAATGCTATATAAATCGAAGTAATGAGCAATGGCCTAGCACTAACCAATGTCCAAACGACTGTTCCTCAGTCCTCACACTTGACTTATAAGTCTTACACAATTCTCCAACCAACCACATTATACACAGCAGCCATGACAATCATTTGAAACTTGATTTACCTCTAATATTCCTTTGCTCTATTATCGCCATACTTCCTTTTTTTTACAGTTTCAATTTAATTGCAACAACCTTATTTGGTTCATTCTCTCTATCTCTCTCCTTGACTCCTTATCACATGGAGCCCTCCCTTCTTTCACTCTATTCCTCTATTTACTACTTGTGCCAACTCCATGTTTCAACTAATATGAGCGAAGAAAGTATAAAGCAATAATGCTAATACGTGACATAAAGCGAAAACAAAAATTAGTGTCTCTTGCAACTAGATGTTATGACATCATTGCCAAAAAACAAATGATCATCACAATATCTAAGACAAAAGAAAGGGAGAAGAAGTGTAGTACCCTTGGCAAAGAGAAACACTGCTGCCAAAGTTAATACCAGCCGTCATCGCCGGGTTTTGTATCCCAATAGCCAATCCTCTAGTTCATAAATCAAGCAGACAACAAATCAGCACTTACAACAATTCATCATACATAATCAACAAGAAACCTTGATTAGTTAGAACATTGACATAATAGCACAATCAAATCACGGAGTCTAAAATTGCAGAAATGCAGAATAATAAATACATTATTAACGGATTTCATTTCATGAATCAAACATAATTATCAGATGTTATATTGTTCCTTTACATTTGAGAAAGAAAGCATCTTCATACTTGGAATAATGGAGCGCAATTGAGGAAGATGATTCTACAAAAATAAAAATAAAATGAAATTAAAGTAAAAAGTGACGAAATTGAAATCGAGTTTGACTGAATTTGATTGGAAATCGAAGTAGGGTTAGAAAATGACCTGAAGTGGCGAAGATGGAAAGAGAAGTGATGAAAGAGCGAAAGGCAGCATCGGAGGAATCCATGAAAGAACGCCATGTTTTGACCACTCTCCGCTTTGCTCTTCTTCCTTCGATTTCTCATTTTCTCTTTCTTATTTGCAATTTGTGAAACAAATTCAAAACACATCAATTTTGGGTTTTACAGTGTTTTTACTTTTCAAGAGAAAGACTACAACTTACAACTTACAACTTACAACAGGGCTCCCGTCAAAAAAAAAAAAGCAGGGACAGAGGGAAAAGTCTAATTTAAGTTTTGTGAAAAATGTAATCCGTACTTCGTATTATGTTTATATATCTTAAATTGTATCGAAAAAAAAATCAAATTTTATGTTTATAAACTAAAAAGATTTGAGAGTCAGGGATAACTCAAGTGGTTAAAACTATCTCTCAATTTTACGATTGATTTCAGGAGATGTTGYATCGATTCTCATACTCGTAGGAAAAAAAAAAACAAATTAAAAGGATCTCATATGAATTTTACATTTTTTGATATTATGATTCAAATACTATACTATAAATATATATTTTCTCCCTTTCCCTTTACAAATTTAGGAGATTTAATAAGCAATCTTGAAGAACAATATCTAAAAACTTTAAACAAATACACTAGCAAAATAAAATATAAACTCAAATCTTTTAATACCAACTTTGAGATGTTATCTTAATTGAGATGAAAATTGAGACAACAAATTAAGTAAACATGAGATAACATCTCAATTTTATCCGTTTAGACTTTTTTTTTTTTGAAGTATTATTCGGCGAGACTTAATTTTAAAGATATTTCTTCATTAATCATGTTTACTCAATTTGTATGTGTAAAATTACATCTATACAAATTGAGAAAAACATACTTGTATTACATGTGTAAATACAAAAAGAACATTCACATATTGAGAAAAATAAGTGTAACAAGAGTTAGATATCTTCTGTTCCATTTCTTTCCGGAACAAATTAAGAGCTAAGACATACAACATAAATTGGTTAGGGAACATAATTCTTCATCAAAATAAGCTCATAATTTCTATACAACAATTGAAAATTCGAAATACATAAATAACTCGTTTTCTTACCACACAATTAAGAATATCCATTCAGTATGTAATTTTCCGCAACATATCATAACTCATAAGAGTATTGTACTATTATCAATTACACTGAACATTCTATAATCTTTAGTATCAAGTGGGATACGGCGTACTAGATTATCTCCTCAACTGCCAGAACTGAACTTCCCAAATTATTTTGAAGAAAATCACAACCAGGTGACAACTTGTTGCAGCTCAAACGAGACCTCGACTCAGTTATACAAAGAAATCAAGYCATAAGCAACATAACTCAGTTTATTAATTTAAGAATGTACACGAGTGTTTTCTCAGCTGTCGTTGCAACCTAAACTGGCTAAATGAATGAAAGAAATCTGATATTCTGACATGGAAAACATGTCATAGCAAGAAGAATCACTACTATCTCATTAGCAAGAGGACCACAGACATAACGCATCCTGAACACGTCCGGCGATAAAGAAAAGGCAGTACCATCTTTCTCCAGTGAAAGCAGATAGCTTTTTCATTACTGTGCTGAGCACTGAGACAKGATTTCAGTCACCAGAGRTACTAGATTCATCTGCAGCCAAAATTATAAGTGTAAGTGAAATAGGACGATGGCAACACTAAGAAGTAAGAGARTGAGGGATCATGTGAATTGAATACAGAAAATAAAAATAGATCAGAGGAMACCAAACATCAGAATCTGAATCTAAATAGATTCAATTACATAAGACAATAACCGATTCTGACTTGTAACTAATGATGAAAAACACCACAAAAATGATAGACTACCATTTGRTTTTCCACCAAAACCAATACAAAACAATATTGTGACTCTTAAGTAGAAGTTAAATAACAGAAGGGTCTAGCAGCTGACAATTTGTGTTTCTAAAATAGAGCATGGTGCTAGCAGTTTCCGTTCACAGTTCATCAAAACTTYTATGATTCAACTCAATCAATGATAAATAATCTTGTGCAGTATAATTCAACTCAATCAGTCACATACTAATATAGATTTCAAACAGCACAGTTAAAWAATCTTTACTTGGTCATGCATTTGAAATTTGATTGTGTGAAGTCAATTTACATGCAACGTTGAGGATGTATGACACTTAACACCAATTGATGTATTAGATAATTTGTGCTAACAATATTTGATTGGAAGAAAACATTTGAGAATGTAAATAATGTGAACGATAAAGCCACCAGCAGATAGCTTTTGAATTTGGATTCTCATGAGCATAACGGAAACTCCCATGTCCAAAATATGTGGATTCTAAATCTAAGAGTGTGCCCAAATTATAGCTTGGGGGTTTAACATTTTAGGATCAAAAGTCCAAGCAAGTGACATCATTGATGACAAACACTAATTTGTATTCAGGTAAGTTGTGCTAAGAAACTTATCTATGGAACCATCTTTACATAAATTATCATTCTTCTTGTGAAGGGAGACAGTTATCCATGAAACTTTGACATCAACTGATCCCCACAACTTCGAATAGCTATCCTCAAGTGATAGGTAAATCCCTAATCAGCAATTCCTGACCTGATTGCTGAAGTGCTGGACACATAATGTTTCTTACAGGGTAAGAATAAAGAGAACATTTAATCATGCAGTTGATCCTACAGGGTAAGAGATGTCAAATTGCCTACTAACAACTAAGTCTCAGCAAGTACGCCCCTAAAGTTGCTGTGTCAATGTGTCATAGGTTAATAAACAAACACATCGATAAGTCCATAGTTCATACAGCCAAAGCCAAAATGAGAGTTTCTCTGCCGTCTATCCCCAAACTTCAAAGCTACTCATCAACTATTCTAATATACAATGTAGTCACATCAATCAATTAATCAACAAAACTAAAACTTAAAAATAATCAATCAATCTAGTTACAAAATCTAGTAATAAATTATCTAGGCACTTACTTTTTGATACTTTTGACTTTTCGCCATTGTCATCTTTATCTGAATTTCCATTTACTTGAAGTGCATCAGAAGCTGCACAGCTTCATGGGCCCAGAATGAAGAAAATTGAAAAACCTTGTCCAAGTGACATCCACAGACGCATACCAAGAGGTGGGGCGAAGTAATAGAACTCACAGGGGATGATGCTTCGAATGATTGGCTGAATCAGGCTTAAGTTCAGAAAATCTAAAAGCCCCTAGGATTTGTTCAGGAAGCTCTGAACAGTTTTGACTCAATAAGAAACGCTAGATCAACTGTTAGTGATGTATATAACCAATGGCAAGATGAACAATAGCATTGGCAACCACTGACGATCCAATATCAATTCCACTTCTAAGAAGTTATCTCCCACACAATACTTACAGAAAGAAGGCTCGGCCAATCACACAAATTGCCTGTTCTCCTACAGCTGTCTTGACAAGCAAGGCCTTTCACAATATTTGCAATCAACTTGAGCTTTGAATTCCGAAGTCCATCATCACCTTAATAAATTGATCATCAAGAGAACCTCTTGACATGTTCAGTAGCTACAAAATATGCGATAGCACTGTAGTTCTCTTTACTTGGGACTTGGAGATTAAAAGCCCAAACAAAAGGTCTGTTTCATCTGGAAATTCGTCATCAAGTACTTTCCTGATGCGGTTATTTGGATCTTTAAGACTTCATTTAGCTTTGAAGAACTTTTGACCCAATCAAAACCCAGAGGCTTCAAAGAGATAGTCACCAGCAGGAACTTTCACTTGTTGTAAAATATTCAGGACCCTAACTTAAAAATGTCACCGGGGGGTGAAGCCCATCCATTGGGACATTGTCAGGATTGAGCAGTGGAACAGCTCCTTCTGATTTTATCCTTTTCATCCATTCAGGTTCATCATCACAATCACTTGCAGCCATATCCACAATACGTCGTCTGTCAAAACGATCGTATTAATTAGACTGCCAGTATAAACTAATAAAGTGTGGTAGACAATAAGATGCATTACATAACAAAAAGATTTGCAAGGCTTTCGTGGCAAATAAAATAATACTGCTTGATAAGCATATGATTAGACATGGAGGTTGTCCTGAGAGGATGATTGGTTTTGTACCAGCTTAAGGGTCTCCATCCCTCTATTGTCTGTTACTATCTACATAAAATTGAATTATAATCAAATGCAAAACACAAGAAAATATACAAAATGAATGATCTAGAGTCAACTAGAACATCTCTTGAAAAATTAATCAGAGGAATATAAAAATCTTTTAGAATGCCAAAACATCACTACACACTCAACTAATTCATCTAATGGGGAAGATGTGTGATGTTTGAACTTGCATACTTTTCTGAAGAAATAAAAGTTATAATTACACACCTATCCATTTAGCTAATCTCTTCATGCGCATGCTCACAGCTACATGGAGCAATGAGTTGGACTTGAGAGGAATAAAATGTAAATTTATCTACAAAGAGTACTAACTAACATTTCCATTCACAGACTTGTGCCTAATACGATAAGAATATTATTGATTCTTTATTGGAAAACCCAATAAGTTATGTTGAGGTAAAGTGAAAGAATAGCAGTTGGACGGAACAAAGTTTTTTTCCCTCAAGTATCAAAGTCTTTTCCAAACAAAATATCCAACAGGAATATAACCAATGCAAGAATCAAGCATAGCCAGCCAGAACAAATCTTGAAAACTTAGATGTCAAGTAAGAAACTGAACTTTAAAAAGCCAGGATATTACTGCACGAGCAAGTAATTTGATCATAAGGGCAATTGCAAGATTGCAATCTTCTCGAGGTTTCTGATAGATGTAATATGTTTGGCTCGATTTCACATAAGAAATAAAATGTTATAATTAAACAACTGTCCCAGTTAGCTAATCTCATAAGTGGATCTGAAAGTAATAAATCAATAAATAAACAAATTTATCGACGAAGAGCAGTTAACTGATCTTAGAAGGAAAAAAATATAAAAAGGAAGGTTAAGGTAAATAGGAAGGTCAAGGTTGGAGGAAGCAAATATTCTTTCCTCAAATGGCAAAGTCATTAATTATAGTGCTAAAAAGGATATTACTCAGTTCTAACACTGAAATAAGACTGAAGAACAATAACAAATGTTTCCTCTGATTGATCCTATCAAAACAATATCGGAGTCATCCATAATAAGTTCGCTAAACCAAACACTAAAGTTCACATATGCAAGGGTAAATTTAACTACAGACAGCTTCTCTTTATATCTCCTATACTCCCACATTCACACTCCATCTTCATTCTTTTCCCTGCTCCTCCTCTATCGGAACATTTCATCTGTCGAAATGTCATAAATTAGACAACATCATCGTGTTTTGTCACTATCCATTCACTCTTTAACTAAGATGTTCACTAACTCATAGTGGATATCAATGATCAATCCATTAATAACCCAAAATGCATAAATATCTCTTCGTATCCGTCCGAGAAACATATCTAATTACAAGCAAACTTTCAGCTTAGGCTACATCAATACATCCCATGTAATTTCTCTATGACCAATAAACAACATTACAACAGTGACAATTTGATTATGTGGATCACTGCCTCAACCGCTTAACCCACATCATTCCTGAGTCTTCCAATGAAAAGCTTAAAAAATTATAAATTTCTTGAACTTATTGAAATTTGTTTTGGGTAACTCAATCTAGCAGAAAACTAACTATAATGTAACAACTTACCAAAAAAATTAATTAAATAGAACAAAAATTCACACCTTTTCACAGTATCCCATCATTTTTAGTGTATATAATGTCAAAATGTAATTCCTGGCATAATATGAGCAAAAAAGCAAAACCCAGATCACAAAAACAATAAAGTTTATATCTTTAAACAACAATGAAGAACAAGAAAAGAAATGCATAATCAAACGAYAACTTCAACATTTCTCACTAATGAGGGCATCAAAATGATCATATATTGTTTACAAAGTTGAATGAATTGAAATGAATCATAATTGTAAATTGTAATCAATGAAAGGCAAGAATAAATATCTGACCTTTTAGCTTGATAAAATTGTCTTCAATCAAAAATTATAAACAGAGTTAAGAAGGGAAGGAATAATTTGGGTATTTTTAATTTTCTAGTCAGACAAAAAGGATAAAGAGGTGATTTAATTTTGATGGAAAAGAGATGATAAACCATTTTTTCSTTTTTTGTTTTCATAAGAAACGCAAATAATTAATTAATTAATGAATTTATGGATGATTGGCTGTAATGTTGAGTAAAGCAACAATTATAAATGGGACACATTGGAATACTAAGTCCTAACTTGTTTACAATGAGTCAATGACAATGATGGAAAGGTGGGTGAGTTCCCTATATAAGGTCGGTGTTACCTTGATTCAAATAATCAAACCCAAATCATAAGAGCTTCTTGGGTTTCGACATTGTTGTAGTTTTTTATTTCTTTTTTTTTTATTTTTAAAAGTCATGTGAAATATATAATATATAAAAAATTACAAATTACTTAAATTTATCAGAAACATGATAATTTTAAAAATTTACAACAAAAAAGTCTGAATCACTTTTATATTTGGTTTTTTGTTTAAAAAATATACTGAAAACAATAAACAATATCGAATGGCCCCTTAATAATCATGTTGTGTTGTGTTGATCCAATTCACAAAATCAATTGTTTCGTCAAAAATAAAATAAACCAATCATACCAAAAGTTCTCAATCCAAACTCGATAATTTTGTGTTATGTTCACGTGGTGTTATCGTGTCTATCAATTTTGCCAACTCTAGACACACTTCTACAAGGCATGTATTAGAAGTAGATGACATTACTTTTGGCTTTTTTCTAATAGATTTCAAGAAAGGGTTATCAAATTAGTTTTATCATTCTAGYTCCTTGGTTACTTATTAAGTTATTCGACAAGATAAAACATTCATTGATATCAGCGATATATAAGTAGAATGATATTCGTAGTCCATCTTTTCAAAGTAATATTTTTTTAGTCGCCAAAATGTCGACATAATGTGTCTAACTATAGAATAGAATTAGTATGACAAGTTCACACAAACGTTGTTCAAAAGGCAAGCTAATTAGCTTTGCAATCTCTTCTTTACCTACATGAACCTATCCATCATGAATTCACGATGAAGTTCCAAATTTGGTCAAGTGGCCTTGTGATTGTGGCATGATGAACAACTTCAATGTTACCTTTTACTTTCTTTCTTACATGTTCAATAAACTAAGCAGTTTCTTAGTCATCRAAAGGTTACTCGATGTATTTGCCATTGAAAGATCTCCCTTTCTTCCTTTTCATGTAAATAAATTTACATGTACCAAGTGCATGGAAAGAACCAAAACAAACTACTATTAATAGTAAACAATGATTCAAGGATGACTAAATAARTTTCATGAGACATGATTTCATCGAAGATTCGAAGTCATACTTATTTTTAAAATAGAGAGTAAGTTTTTTTTCCTCTGTATAACAATTTATTTGGGARAGWGGTAGTATCAAAATCTAAGTAAAAATGTGAAGTAAACCATCATGCAAGGTGACATCACAACTTTCATAACATTGTTATTGTCCCTTTTCAATTCTTATATAAGCTCAATTACCAGTACAAATGTCATTGGCCAACAGATCAAAAAGAAACAAATTAATAAACTTCACCCTCTCAACCACAACCAACTATAAAACTATGTCACATGAAATTCATGCTCTTCTTCTAAATCCTACCAAATGAAAACTTGAATTTCTCACCTCCTTCTTTGCATAATATCATTTTCTTGCTTCTTTCCATTATTCTCCTTCTTTTGAAACCATTGAATTCAACAACAACAAAAAAAATGGAGAAAAAGAATGCAATTAAAGATGAGGCATTGCTACAACACCCAATTCTTCTCATATTAGTTGTTGTATTGGGCTTCATTATAATGGACCCATTCAAACTTGGTCCTTTGGCAGGGCATGAGTTTAAGCCTGTTACTAACAAGATTGCACCTTATCATGAAGTTATGAGTACTTGGCCCAGAGACAACCAAAGTCGATTGGGCCAACATGGCAAATTGGAGTTTGTGGATCAAGTGTATGGCCCCGAGTCTTTGGAGTTTGACAACTTGGGCCGAGGCCCATATACAGGGTTGGCTGATGGTCGGGTTGTAAGGTGGATGGGTGACAAAATCGGGTGGGAAACTTTTGCAACTGTGACACCAACTTGAATTTTTACGCATCCTTTATATTCTCTTTGTATCACTTTGAAAACAAAGAACTCCCTTTTGACAACTTTTGAAAGAGAGTAATAATTAAGAAAGAATAGAATAGAATGACACAAATGATTAGAAGATATCGAAATTGATTTCCCAAAAAAAGAATTGCGCAGTAATTTTTTTCATTAAAAAGTAAAAATATGCGTAATAAAAGAACCGAAAAAACATATAAAATGTTTTCAACTTGATGCAACTTCTTATATTAATTGCTTATATTGAATGATTGGAGGTCAATAAACTATGTAGCCAAAGGAGTTACACAAACACCAAAGCAAGGAGTCTCACATTGGTTGGCCCATTCGTCTAAGCATTCGACCCAAATGAACGAATTGCTTACATAGCGATCTATTAATGGCTCCTCGTTTTGCCTGAAGAGGCCTGCACTCATTTGCAACTATGTTGATGTATCCCAATACTCTTTCTAATGATCTTACATTCACAAAAATGTCTCAATTTCTTCACTGACACTAGCAAGATACAATAGAGTGTAAGTATTATCTCCTCTATTTCCCTTAATTATGTTAAACATGATAAATTCAAGATACTATTGAGCTAACTGCAATCCTTGCAATCATTGTTTTAACGCGACATTGTTATTTAGCTATTGCACGATGTGAAGTACATATTTGTATGTGATATTACTAGGATACATTCTCTTGAAAATATTATCGTTGGACTTATATAACAAGTTAAATTCTACCGTAATTAAATCGAATTACGAAACTTCTGTTTTATTGCAGAACCACTTCTGAATTTTGGAGAAGAACCACTGGAGGACTACTAAGATCAGATAATACCAAGAACACAGTTGTAGTGGATGTTTGGAATTCCTAATCGTGCTCAATTATCAAAAGACCAAGTTTTCTCCCTTTATGAAACTACAATTCAGTTTAATTGCTACTCTCATCTTCTTTGGTCATGTCGTCCTTCTTAACAATACAGAGTGACTAGTAACGTAACACTCAATTTAGACTTCAGCGACCTACTAATAACAAACTCCCAGTAATATATCTACTGTAAAATTTGTTATGACACCTTGCCGTTCCTTATACCTAATTCACTCATCAATCATTAGGAACACACACATTATAGTTTAACCATAATTTCTAGACCATTATCTAAAAATCGTTACATGTAACACACAGGCTGTTGACTTTGAAGTTGTGGCTAGACGGTCCAAAATCAGGGCAAGTAGATTTGGTGGCAAACTTGCCAGGATTTCCAGACAACGTAAGGCTAAACGAAAGGGGTGAATTTTGGGTTGCYATTGATTGTTGTAGGACAGCACCACAAGAGGTGRTGATCCACTARCCATGGCTCAGACGAWTGTACTTTCGATTGCCACTACCATTGAAGATCCTAGCGCGGCTGATGGGGATGAAGATGTACACGGTCATATCGTTGTTCAACGAGGATGGGAAGATCATAGAAGTGTTGGAAGATAAAAAGGGTGTGGTGATGCAACTTGTYAGTGAAGTTAGGGAGGTTAATGGTAAGCTTTGGATAGGAACTGTGGCTCATAATCACATTGCTACACTACCTTACCCTGCATTAGGTTAAGGCCAATTGTACCTTGTTTTAGTCAAGTTGTTGTTTTGTTTCTTTTCTTAGTTATATAAATTAAAGTGTTTGTTTACGTTTTGGAATTGCATGTAACACACCCTGATTTGTTAGTTTTTAGAGGGATTTATTAATAAAAACTACGTACAACTTTCTCATGAAATGTCATGTCACTCGTTGTCTATAAATACGTGTTACTTCTGTAAGTTTGTCAAATTTGTGTTATTGAGTGCAGCACACTTCAAAATTAATGTCATTGAGTGTAATTTATATTATGTATTAAGATGTGTTCCACACACTGTACAATGTACATTCATCACGGGGCGTTCTTTACATCCTCCCGAACTGTGCCATGTAGGATGGACAACATGTAGATATGCCATGTTAACTTGCAATAGAATTGAGCCACGCAGAATAGGCCACATGAATATATGTCATGTCATCCCATCCATATCTTGACACATTTATCTTTATTATTAAAAGAATGTATCCATTTACAACACTCTTAATACATTCAATCCTCCACAAATTAATTTCAAAAATCAAGAACACCAACAAAGAAGACCAATTCCTCCACAAATAAATTTTAAAAATCAAGAACACCAAATAAAGAACACAATCAAAACACGAAGGAAAATGATTGAGCAACCCTAAGGGTTACCAACCCTCTAAGACACAAGAGAATAAATTAATATTATATTTGCAATAAATATGAGAGAGAGAGATTATTTATAAAATAAAGTTTTAATGTTTTCTAAGCCAATGAAAATTCAATATTAAGAGGGTTGCCAAACACGAAATAATAAATTTTGACTATTACCTTCTAAGTTGTGACATAATTATGCTTACTTATTCAATTGAATAAAAAAAATTAGAGAACATTAATGTAATTGTATTTTTTTTCTCAATTGTTATTACTGTAATTGAATGGTTTTTGGCAAATTTTTGAATTGACATTAAATGGAATTTTAATTTATTTATTTCGGCAAAACTCTTTATTGTTTTCTTATTTTTCACTAGTTTTTTGGTGCACGTTATTAGGGTTGAGCAAGACCGGGTACCCGGTCATTTTGGGTGGAACCAAAACCGGAACCGACCGGTTCCTGATAATTGGAACCGGTACCGGAATCGGTTACCCGGTTAGATTAAAAAAAAAAGTAAAAAATCAAAGATTATCCTAGCTAATTTCATACTTGTACATGTGTATTTAGCCACAAAAACACAATGCTTTATACAATAGTATTTCAAGTTTCTATAGTTTATATAATTTGAGTTTTTTGACCTTAGCAAATGTATTTTAATAAACTCAAAAGTCATAACCAGTTATTGGGTACCGGTTATAAAACCGATGGTGCCGGATACCCGGTACCAAAATCGGCACCATCGGGTACCGGTTCCAAAATATTCGTACACGGAACCGGTCACCACCGGTTCCTCATTTTTGGAACCGGAATCGGTACCGATCCATCCGATTCCGAACCGATTTCAGGTACCGAACCGGGTACCCACTGTTTTTCTCATCCCTACACGTTATGCATGCTTAAAACTAAGGAATTTTTTTCCGTCGACCTTCTTCCTTTCCCCTACATTGCCTTTTCTTTTCTTTTTTTTTTACTAGCGAATCCCACACTTTAATATTTTTTAATTGGTGATGGACCAGATTTGCCTATCAACGTGATATTTTTATAATTCCCCGACAAAATATAAATATATGAAGGGATATTTTAATGAAATGGATAAATAATTGAGGTAAAAATGCTAGTAATCTATATTATTAAACAAATGTATTCATTTGTAACCACCCTCACACTCACCATGTATTTTCCCTCCAAAATTCCTTCACTCTCATCACTTTCCTCCAAAACCTACCCTCCCCTTATTTTTTTTAAAAAAAACTACATATAATGCAAAATGACTATTTTTTTTGTTAACTGTATGTTTTTTTTAAAAAAAATGCAATAAATGTTGAAACATATTTTTTTTAAAAAAAACTACATTAAATAATATATAATATATTTCAAAGTCTTCAAAACATTGCAACAAAAAAACGGCTTCGTCAATATGGTTTGTATGTTTCATAACACTAAGTACGAAGTATATGAAGTTTATATGGTCTTTGAGATATTTAATTAGATCATATATATTAATCATATATAATTTTATAATTACCTTACACAATAAGAAAATAAGCTATAATCGACCGTCCAAAACAAATCAAAAACGGTCGGTAAAAACGCGAAAGCGGTCGGTAAACCCTTTATCGACCGCCAACGGGTCGGTAATTGACAGTCGGTATCACTTTGGACGGTAAATAAGAGACTTTACCGACCGTCACTAAAAACAAACGTTGATCTCCGACGATTTATAACGGACGCAAATTACCGATCGTCTTCAGCCAGACGCAGATTACCGATCGTCTAACGGTCGGTAATGCAATAGTTACCGACCGTTTGGCGGTCGACAACTAGCTATGGAGTCAAATTTTTCCCACAAAAAATAGTATTTAATCATTTATCGACCATCAAACGGTCGGTGAAAGTCAATTTCAAAACTACATTTGACTTTTGCCGACCGCTAAGCGGTCGGTAAACTGGTACTATAAAATAAATAAAAAACGAAAAGTTGTCAGAGGCAACTTTCTCCGACAACTGTTTATATATCATTAAACAAGCAAACAATTTGCTCAAACAATACAAATCAAAATCTCAAACAATATAAATATAATCTTGGCTCCATTGGTACATAAAAATTACAATAAATCACATAAAATTTATTAAAACAACTAAAAACGAAAATTTTACAAAACTACAGTAATATATTAGAAACAAGAAGTCACTATTTTACTTTTACAACTTTATCGTTCAACTAACTTCAATCTTTACTCCAATAATGAACACTTACAATGAACCAAAATCTGCAAATAATAACACAAAAATGAATAATGAAGTATAGAGTACTAAAATAAATTGTACACAAATTTAGAAGAAAATAAACCAAATAAACATGGCAAACTGAAAATTAAACTCAAAAAATAAAAAAAATTCAGCCAAAAATCCCAAATTAAATGAAAAAATCAACCCAAAAACCAAAATTAAACAAAAAGGATTCAAAAACCAGATGAGAAAAAAATAAATTCATTTAAGAAAATGAAAATCCAAAGTTCAATCCGGAAAAACAAATATAACCAATTAATAAAAAAATTAAAAGAAATCCAAAGAGCTAAAAAAAGATCAGACGAAAAAAGAGGGAGAAAATCCAAAAAAAATCTAAAAATTTTGCTTGGAAATAATCTGAAAATCCACCCAAAAAAAATCAAACACTGAAAAGTATACCCAAAAATTGAACAATACATAAAAAAATGAAACAGAAAAACAGAAATAATTTAAATGAAATAAAATCATTAAAAAGAGGAAAATCGGGAGAAAAACGATTTGAGAAAAAAATCAAGATTTGGGAAATTCAAGGGAAAAAATGAATTGGAAAAAAACAGAACTATAAAACAAAATCAAAATTTGGAAAATTCATAGAAAAAAAATGAATTTTAAAAATAAATCGAGATCTAAGGAAAAAAAATTTAAGAAAAAAATCAAAATGAGTTGATTAAACCCTAAAAAAATCAAGACTTACGAGGCGGAGGTGGTTGGCGGTTAGTTGCGGGCAGGGGTGGCTGGTGGCGGGCTGGCGTTTGTGGCTGGTGAGGCAAGCGTGGCTGGGGGCGGGCTGGCGTTTGTGGCTCACGAGGCAGGGGTGGTTGGTGGCGGCACGAGTGGCGTTCAAGCAGCGTAAGAGATCTTTAAAGTAAAAAAAAGGAAATCTTAGATCTAAACAAAACCAACCAAAAAACCCCAGATTAATCAATGCAACAATCAAACCAACAGAAAAAAAAACGAGGAACAAGAAGAAATGGTGATGGTTTGTTGCGTGATAGAGGGAGGTGAGAGGAGGGAGAGAGAGTGTGTGTGTGATGAGAGATGTGATTGAATGAGGAGAGGGAGAGAAAAAGGGAATACGTGAATGAGGGGAAAATGAACAAGTGAGTGGGATGAGGGGAACTGGGGAAATGAAAATATCAAGATATTAAGTTGTAGAATATGTGGCCCTTGCCCCACGACCTTGTGGTCACGGAAAACAAAATCAAGATAATAATTGTATCGACCGTCAACAGTCGGTAATACCACGTTGACGGTCGGTAATACCACGTTGACGGTCGGTAAGTTTTATTCTCGAGTTAAATAAAAAGGTTGACCACATTATCGACTGTTGGTAAAATTGAAAAACGGACGCTAATTTCCATCCAATTTAAAAACGGTCGGTAAATCTAAAAAAACGGTCGGTAAATTGCGTCATACTAAAAACGGTCGGTAATATTACATTTTCCAACCATTTTTTTGCCGGTCTGTATAATCCGTCGTTAATAACGCGGATTCTTGTTGTGTTACAATATTTTTTTGTGACAATAATTAACTTATAATATGAGTTTCTCTTAGAGCATCAACAATGGGGCTCTCCAAAAGGCTTTCCAATGAGCTCTTCAATGAGAGAGAAATTGGAGAGTTCACTCTATCCCGACAATGGAGATCTCCAAGTATTCTCCAGTTACTGTCCATGGAGAGAACATGGAAGCTAATGCTCTCCCCCAAGAGCATTAAGAGAGCAAGCTCTATGCTTAATATGCTGACACTTGTCCATCCTAAAATATTATGTATTACTATATTTTTAAATTTAATAATTAATTGGAGAGTTGATTGGATAGCAAAACCAATATTAAGCTCTTTTGGGAGATGAGCTTGATGAGAGAGAGAAAAAATGGGATGGAAAGTAATTGTGGAGAGTAATAATCGCAATGTTGGTGCTCTTATAAACTGATTAATAAACTAATCAAATAATTACGATAATATGAATTGATGACTTGATGTACAACTTATAATCGAATTTTAAACACATAAATAATATGTTCTTTATGCAATGTTAATTATTTATAAACTGATTTACAAGGTACTTATAATATGAGTTTCTTTTATAAACTGGTCAAATAAATACGATAATATGAGTTGATGTACAATTACGGAGTATTTATAATCGGATTTAAAACTTTCATAAATAATATACTCTGTATGTTCTTTATAAAATGTTTTTTTTATGCCGATGCAAAATGCACAAAAATTATATTTTTATAATTATTTTTCATCTTCCATAGTCACCAAAGTATATATATATACATTATTTATCCCATTGCATGATCAAAACAGATAAAAAACAAAACTTCTCATGCTCATTCCCCATTATATGTGATTCAATGATCTATAGTATTTTTTATAATTTACAATCATGCTCATGACTACACGAGTGGTGGGAAGTTTTTATTCCATGTACACCCCTTTCTACATTTCAAGACTTCTCATGAGTACATATTTTACTATTAGTAATAGGATTTATAATGAATCTCTAATATTTTCAAATAATAACAAGAGGTTTGTTTACGGACCTTAAAAAATAAAACAAACATTATCATAACAAATCTCTTATTACTATTAGAATCCTTATAAAATATTGTTCGCTCTATTTAGAATTATTCAATGATGCTATTTTCTCTGTACTATTACACGGGTAAAGTCTAGTAGTATTTTACTTAAATGGATGAATAATTTAGGCAAAATAGCTGGTAATAATTAAATTAGCTGTACCACCTGTACGTGAGCGATATTTTCAATCTAATTAACAAGCAAGGATGGACAATATTGTGTCTGTTATGATTCAGTGAATTATCGCTTAGTTATTTCCATTTTTTTTATTCTAAAAGCGAAAATTATACTCGGTATAAAATGACGTGGTATTATTTGAAATTAAAATTTCTTTTACGTTTTTTTTACCCTTCAGTCGTTTATTAGTTTTTTTTAAATATTATTTTAGTAGTTCAATTTGAGGATTTATTAAGATATTTAATATCTGCCGATCTAATATTATTTAAGCACTTTAGTGCTTATTTTAGATCAGATAAGATAAGAGAAATTCAGATCAGATAAGATTAGAAAAGTTCAGATCAGATAAGATTAGAAAAGTTCAGATCAGATCCTATTCCCACGATACACACTTATGATATCTAATATAGGAAATAATCTTCCCACGATATATAATATCCTAACAAACTAATATTAACAATATTCTATTATATCCTATTCATATGGAAAATATATCATARACGATATATTTTCCTTATRTATCTTATCTTATATTCCTAACAGGGATATATTTCATATTATCTTAATTTTCCTAATTTTTAAGGAAGTCAATTTTTTCCCAAACACTATAAAAACCACTTAAACCCCTTCCACAATTCTCACAAATCAAACTCTTCTTGTCATTGCCTCYCTCGCTCATACCAAAAACCTCCCTGAAAACACAAGAAAATTAATAAGAAAAAACAAGATGAAGATCGTTTTCGTAGCTCTAACTTTGGTAGCAGCCCTTTTGATGGGCAATGCGTATGCCAAAGAACAACCCGAAGTGCAACCTCTATGGTCTCATCCTCATCATCACGGTTTCGTTCACCGACATCCACACCCCCACCCTCACCCACACCCACACCCACATCTACACCCACACCCTCATCTGGTGTTTGTTTATCCGGTTCCATCTGAACCCCCAGTTTCCTCCCCTCAACCCGAAGTGCAACCCCTATGGTTTATGCCTCGCCACGGTGTCGTTCACACACACCCCCACCGTCATCCTCACCCTCACCCACACCCGCACGCTCACCCGACATTTGTTTACCCGGTTCCGTTTCTTCCACCAGTTTCCTCTCCTAAACCCATTGATAATGRCGCTGCATCGTGCTTSGCCAGTGTCCGCCCATTGGTCCCCTTGAGTTCCGARTGCTGCGCCACTCTCTCCACCYTCCAACTTCCTGTCGTTCAAGACATCGTCAAGAAACAATGCTCCACTGGTGCTCCTACCCCATCCTCTCCATCTGCTTAATTACATTATTATTTACTCCATTCTCCATAGATAGTTATTAGCTAGGAGATTTACGTAGGAAGATGAAATACTTTATTTTAGTTGTTATGGAATATTTGGTAGCCTTAATAGTTTAGGGATCTTACACTCTTACTGTCTTAAGAGATTAGTTTATATTTTGTTTTTTTATTGTTCGATTAAAAATCCAATATGTACTACGAGTATTAATTATCAATAAATTAATGAAAGTTCAGTTTTTTTTTTGTTATTTTCGGGTATTCATGTACTTATTACTTGTATTACAAAAGATAGTTTTTCATATTTATACACTCATACACGCATTGTGTGAGGCTGACCATATCTCGTCATATTTAAATGAAGTTATTCTCATGATTTGTTAGTTGACTTGTACAGTAGTACCTTACCTGAACTCTTTAAATAATTTGCTCCTTCAGCAATTCAGCAAACTGCAAGTACTCCATMAATGATAAGTAGCAAACCATACTTCATTTATGGTTTCTCATCAGACTTGCTAAGCGAGTTTTTTCGCTTTACTTAATTACGTACTCCCTCTATTTCACATTGTTTTGTGCATTTATTATTTGAAGAAAAAATTAAGAATAATGTATTATAATGGAAGTTGGGTTAAAAAGCAAAAATAGATTGAAAAGAAAATTTTTGTAAAGCAAGGGAGAAAAGTAAGGTAAATAAGAAAAATGTAGGTCCACCTACTAAAAATAGTAAAATACAGTACAAATCATTATGGATGATCAAATAGAAAAAGAGCAAAAAAAATATGAAAATTGCATTCCACAGGCCACTGATGTCAACTAAAACACGTCAACTTTATACTTCCAATGAATTAGAAATTCTATGCTATTTACCTTCAACCAAACAACACTTTAAACAATTTACAAAAATGTATCCGAAATAATAAAAAGGAAAATTTTGTCAACAACTACCCATTTTGTTCAACTTGCCACAACTACACTTTTTTTTTTTTTTAAAACAACTATCCACTTTTTTATACTTGTTTGAACCACGACCCCAAGAGGTTTCGCGAAAAAACCACCAAACCTCATGTGGGCCACAATAAAGCTGTTTTCAGGTCTAAATTCCCCCCTAAGATATGAAATGACTGGTTTTTGCCCTCACTTTAACTCTTTTTCTATTTTTTTTTTTTTTTTTTTTTTTCTTTTTCCTTTCTTCTTCCTCGCGTTCTTCTTCGAAGAGCTTGTGAGCAAATGAAGAAGATGAACGAATGTCAAGCGATCGAACTTGAGCGGCACCGGCGACGAAGAAGATCGAGACAGAGAGAGCTCCGACGAAGCCGAGACGCGGTGACGAGAAGGTCTTCCCTTCGATCTTCGTTTCGCCTCAAATGCATTCTTGTCTCTTTCCTTGCTCTGACACTCCAACATCTATTTAGCATGTTTTATTGTGTTCAAATTTAGTTAGAATCAAATTAAATCTCGTGTTATTTTTGTGCCATTTCGTGCCAAAATCCTTAAAACACCACGCAAAACGGCAATTCGAGCCCAGAACCAGCAGCAACAACGAGTAATAAAACACCAAGCTCGAGCCTTCAACATGCCCAGTTCGAGCTTCATGTCAACAGAAAAATTGGAGCAAAATATTCCCAGAAACGCACCTCAATTGCCAGAAAATTCGAGCTTGCAGCTTCATCTAATTTTTGTTTAGTTTGAGAATGTGTAAGCCTGCATACTCCAGAAACAATGCCAAAATAATGGCATTAGATTGATTAGAATCAAAGCAGGCTTAAGAAATCCTTGTATGAGAATAAGAATTAGAATTCTAAATGCAGGCTTGCCAAAATGCCAATGTGTAGCTGCATACTCCCAGAAACAATTGCCAAAATCGAGCTTGCAGCTTCATTAATTTTACTTAGTTTCAATGGATTTTTTTAGTTTCAAGGGAGAGAGAGAGGGAGTGAATAGATTAATTGAAAAAAAGAGAAAAAAAGGAAAAAGGGGAAGCAGATGGAGGGACACGAACAGAGGGTGAGTGGAGGAAAGAAGAAAAAGAAAGAAAAAAAAATGAAAAAGATTAAAATGAAGCAGAATGAAGAAGGCAGAGAATGGAGAGAGAAATGGAGGAAGAAGAAGAGAGAAGCAGAAGAAGAAATAAGAAAGAGGAAGAAGAAAGAAAAAAGAAAAAGAAAAGATAAAGGGTATAAGGGGCAAAAGAGTAATTTCAGAAAATAGGGAAGAAAGTGTATTGGTGGGCCCACATATCGGAAAATGGTTTGTGGTCGAAAACTACTGTCGTGGTTCACAAAGGGAAAAAAAAAGTGGGTAGTTTTTTTAAAAAAAATGGGTAGTGTTCAAAGTTGACAAAAGTGGTATTTGACAAATTTTCCTAAAAAAATAAAAATGAATAGAGTTTCTAGATTATAATTAGGGATAATTTCTATACCCTGACTTGCCTAAAATATAATACCTCGTGATTTTGAACCTATATACCTCCACTTAGACCAAATAGTAATACTTTTTTTTTTATTTTTTTTTTTTTTATTTTTTCGTTTTTTTTTCTTTAATATTGTTTTTTATTATTTTTTTTTTCTCTCTGATTTAGTAATATACTTTTTATATTTTTTATTTAATTATTATTCTGACGGAAACCTACACTGTTAGTTATTTCTTAATTAACCTATTTCACTTCCATTAACCTTAACCCTTCTAAATTCATCTGACCTCTCTTCTTACCCCTAATACTTCCATAACCTCTAATTTCATCTGACTTCAATACCTCAAAGAGAGATTGACAAAACAAACAGTAATCACCAATTGATTCTTGCTTTCTGCTGTTAATTTACCATAATTCAGGTTTTAATTATCAATTTTATATTCTTGTTGTTTATTATATTATAGTTAGTGTGAAAATAGTATAGAGTGAGAATTTAATTATAATTTTAGGGTTAATTGTAAGTAAAAAATAAGTAAATGTGTAAATCCAAAAGTATATGAAAATTTGATGATAATAGTAAATACATTGCAATTAACTGGTATATGTAGCGTATAGTCAGTACTCAATGATTGATTAGCATTTTTTACTATTATTTTGTATTTAGGATGCAAAGAGGATATACTTCTTATTTTCTTCAAAAAAGGGCAAGGTTGAGAGATATAGCTTCTGTGCAGAGCACCACGCAGCCGCAGGCAGTCGGTCGACATGTTCGCGGGGGGCGAGAAAGAGAAGAAAGAGAGGAGTCGTGGTGTGGGCACCGGCAGAAGCTGGCAGAGACGGATACGAGAGACAAGTTAATCAAGCATTGATGTCTTTGCTTCACCTCCCAATGAAGCTTAAGAGTTGCCTTTCCTCTAAGAAGCTGGAGGTCCCATCACCCTTCGCCTAAGCTCGTTACATCGCAACCACAGCCTCGACCTACCAAAACGCGCCGGCTCCTCAACCTCCGTTCCATAGAGCCCACTAAAAAGGACTAATGTCCAGGGACCGCCGCCCCGCTTTCGTGATCTTAGGCACTGACTCACCCTCCGTGAAACTACGAGGAACCCTAGTTTCGGGTCGACGAGGGGGGAACGAAAGCTTTTTGGTCTCCCTGAGCAAGAAGGATTTTTGATATCAATAGTGTCAGTGCGGTTCGTTTGGATTGAGTTGGATGAGAATGGGTTTGAAGGAGAGAAATGGTGGTGGTAATGGAGGTAGGAGGAGAGAGAAAGAAGGATGAAGGTTGAGAATGGAGAGAGAGATGAGATTAGGTTAATTGGTTGAATTAGATGTTAATTGAAAACTATTTTAACGGTTTTGGCCTTAAGGTATTTGAGCTATTTTCCTAATGTGGGTATATGAGCTGTTCTAAAAACACGAGGGTATTGAGTTGTTTTAAATTTTTAGATTTATATTATTTTTAATGAATATTTTTATTTTATATATTTAATCTTGTATACAGTAAGATAGGATATTTCTTATTTTCTAATGAATCTTTTTAATTTGTTGATCTAATTTTTAGGATAAGTTATTAGTTGTTATCTAGTATTTTTTTGTTTAATATTTTTTAACAGTAAGTTATGATATAATTGTTAAATCATATATGTATTTTTATTTGGATTTAACATATTTTTTTTGGATAATACGAGATAATTAAATTTTTTGATTTAATATAATTTTTAAAAATTATGATGTGCTCAGTGCTTTTGAAGATTTTTTTTAATAAGAGGCGGGCGCATTAATGACATCAACTGTTTTCTTATATAAAAGATATGATGTTTCTGTGGTTGTTATTTAATTAATTTTATAAACAAAATTTAATTTAAACAGAGTGAGGTGAGATATAATTATTTTTTTAATTAAAATTAATATTGCGATATAGTTTAGTTGTGTTATTAGATTTAATCTAAATAAAGTGAGATGGGATATAGTTTTTTTTTTAAATATTATTGCTATTTATTGGGTTTAGTTTAAAATGAAGTGAGATGAGATATAATTTTTGTTTGGATATAGTTTTTTTTTTATATATTTTTTTAATTACTTTTTTTATATATTTGTTTTTTGTAGATTTTTAAGATAGACTGAGTTGACATATAGTTTTTGTTTTATTTAAAAAATAATTTTATTTAGATTTATCAAGTTTTTGGGGAAATTTTTAATGAAAGGATCATATACATTGATAATCAACTGTGTTTAGCTTTACTAGTATTCTCTCCTACGACAAGATCATGCAATTGAAATTTTTTAACTATTTACAAGTGAGGAGAGTCTTATAATACTATTAAATGTATAAGATAAATATAGTCATGTCGGTTTTGTTTTATCGTGTAATAGAGTAATTATTAATATTCAATCATTACAATGTATACAAATAAGGAACTAAAGATATAAAACGACACAAACAGACATTGAAGTGTATGAACAGTAATTGGCAAATTTCAGGTACAGAGGGAGTATTTAGTTTAGTAAGAGTTACGATAAAATACATATAAATGATATTGGTTGTTATTATTAATTATATAAATTATATTAAAATAGAGTGAAATGGATATG
>SNQN01000784.1:17299-34204 GCA_008642245.1 Bassia scoparia | reverse complement strand
AATGACAATTATTTCATTCTGAATATTATCTTATATTCTCCCACTCTTACTTCCTTTTTTAATTTCATTAGTAGATCATTTTGAAAAGATTTGTTTTATTTCTTGCCTCGTCATAGTAACGGAAAGCAGTTCAAATGCTTCCTGCCTCAATGCATTGAAGACTCAATGGGTTGTTCATAATACTACACCCCATGTTGCAAACCCCTCATCCCTGGTTGTTCTCCCATTTTGTAAGCTACTCTGATCTTACTCTAACTTACTTTCTCTTGATTATAAATTATAAATAAGGGGGTTGCTTTTGATGTAGGGTTTTGCACGTCATGGAAAAAAGACTCCTTAGTAAATGTAATAATGGATCATAGGATTGGGTAAACTAGCTGTAATTTCATCATCAAAAGATAGATGCAAGTACAAAGCTTCAGAATCCATCATAAATGTCTTACCTTAGAATCCTCGGATACTAAAGCCATCACAACTACTATATCCTCCTTTCCAACCTAGCTAATTAAGAGCTATATATGTTGATGATTGATCTAGTGACATGATGAAGGACGAGATAGGTCTATGTTTGAATTTTCTCGTGAATGTAATATGTTGTATCGCCTTTGTGACTTGTATGTTTAAAAAATAAATAAATAAACAGAAGGTATTGTATGCATCAGATGCACAATAAATTTATTGTGCATCAAGCATATAGTTACCTTTTATATCAATATAGTGACCCTTTATATCAATATAGTGACCCATTTTCACTTTATATCAATATAGTGATAAATAATAAGGGTCACTATATTGATAAAAAGGGTTATTATATTAATCAAAATGGTCACTATAATCTGATGCACAGTAAATTTATTGTCCTAATACTTTGTCATAAATAAATTACTACTTTCGTTTTTGTTAATTGTGAATTTTTCTAGTCATTTAGTTTGTACATTTATACTTGTTATAGTCGTCTTTCCTTATAAATTAACGCAGTGATTCTTTCTTTATACGAAGTAATATACTGTACAAAATTGCAAGTTACCTAGTTTTAGTCACAAAAATCCTCAGGTGTTATGCAACGTAAAATCACACAAAGGATTCAATCAATACTAATACATTATTGTTGCAATTATTCTCATGAAAAAAATGATGGATCTCACACTGTATTAATTATCAATAAATTAATGAAAGTTCAGTTTTTTATGTTATTTTCGGGTATTCATGTACTTATTACTTGTATTACAAAAGGTAGTTTTTCATATTTATACACTCATACACGCATTGTGTGAGGCTGACCATATCTCGTCATATTTAAAWGAAGTTATTCTCATGATTTGTTAGTTGACTTGTACAGTAGTACACTAGTACCTTACCTGAACTCTTTAAATAATTTGCTCCTTCAGCAATTCAGCAAACTGCAAGTACTCCATTAATGATAAGTAGCAAACCATACTTCATTTATGGTTTCTCATCAGACTTGCTAAGCGAGTTTTTTCGCTTTACGTACTCCCTCTATTTCACATTGTTTTGTGCATTTATTATTTGAAGGAAAAATTAAGAATAATGTATTATAATGGAAGTTGGGTTAAAAAGCAAAAATAGATTGAAAAGAAAACGTGTAAAGCAAGGGAGAAAAGTAAGGTAAAATAAGAGAAAATGGTAGGTCTAACCTACTAAAAAATAGTAAAAACACAGTACACAAATCATTATGGAATGATCAAATAGGGAAAGAGCACAAAAAAATATGAAAATTGCAAGGGAGAAAAGTAAGGTAAATTAAGAGAAAATGATAGGTCCACCCTATTAAAAAATAATAAAAGCATATCCTAAAATGAAATAAAACACAATACACAAATCATWATGGAATGATCAAATAGGAAAAGTGCACAAAARAATGTGGAACGGAGGGAGTATCAAAATAACTCTWCTTGTATATATTGTCGTATATGATCAGAAATTTACACCCATTTTATTCAGCAGACTTTAAATATAATATCATGTTTCTCTTTTATCATTTTTTTAAGGAAAATTCRCAGTGGTAGGTACGAGTTTTCACGATTTRTCGGTGGTAGGTACGTGTTTTTTTTAATCCCACAAATAGGTATATCTTCTTGTTTATTTATCATCCGTGATTATAAGCCTCATTTTGCCGTTAATTACTAACTTATGCCGTTAATTGTAATTAATTAGARTAACCCTAGTTTAATGAAGGTTAAGGTAATTCCCTCATGTTTAGACTTTTGCATTGCGTGACTTTTGAACTTCACTCTGCCTTCCTCTCTGGTACTCGTCACTCTGCCTTCCTCTCTGTAAATTTCGTGTACTCTGCTCGATCGACTGCTTCACGATTTTTTTTTCTTGCCAAGCATTGCAATTCAGGGCGCAATTCTGGTCGCACTTCTGGTCATAATTTTCTAGGTATTTTTTCGTTTTTACGAATCCTCTGTTCCCCATTATTTCCTGTTTTTTTTAACTTTCAATCTTCAATTGGTAATGTTTGTATGAATTAGGGCTAATTTGTGCATGTATTTTATGTTAATCCTGTTGAAATTAGGGAATATTAGTGGTTTTTTTTGTATGAAATATTCATGTATTCGAATTGATGATATTTAAATTTGGGATTATTTATGTTTTTAATTATTGTTATATATTGGAATTGAATATGCTGTGTTGTTGAAATTATGGAATATTTGTGGTTTTTTGTATGAAATTATCATGTAGTCGATTGTTGTTGTTTTTTGTATGAATTATTGATATTTATTTGTGGGATTATTGTTGTTGTTGTTTTTGTATGAATTATTCTTGTTGTTTTTTGTATGAATTATTCTTGTTGTTTTGAATTATTGTTATTTATTGTAGGTGACTTAGTATTATYGTTTTAATGAAATCAGTATTCGAATATGTTGTGAATGAAGTTAGTATGTTTATTGTACTCGAATTTTGATGATTTATTTGTAATTGGAATATTTTTCGTGGTTTGTTGATTGAGTGATTTGCATGCAATTTATAGGTTGAATTATGGCAGAGAATGTCGTGCTTAGATTTCAGTTTGCTGGTCAGGATACTAATGTGGTTTTGAATGACATAGATAAGGTTAGTTTGATTGATATTGTGATGGATTACATTGACAATGCTAAGAAACAACAGAATCATATCCCAAAGTACCCTGGGTTCTCATATGTGAACAAAATGAAACACGTTCAGWTATACCCTGGGTTCTCTACGCTGGCTTGGACCCACACAAATTTGTCCATGATGCTTATTCAGTCAAGAGATACAAACAAGCCTACGCATCTACAATTCAGGCTATACCTGACACAGACAATGGCCAGAGACAGACTTCCTCATACTAACACACCAATCATGAAGAGGAGAGTTGTGTGCCAACACGACAACAAAAAAAGAAGGAAGATGAGGAGCAAAAAGGGAAAAGAGCAAAGACAGTTAGGTGTGGCACAGTTGTGGAACCCTTGGTCATAATGCTAAGATAGTTGCAGGAGGAGAAACAAAGAGCAAGCTGAGAAGGGAAGCAATCAAACAACTCTGGAAACTTAAGAACAATAGCAAGAGGAAGGAGCACAATTGTGATAATTAATGCGGCAGCAAAGAAGAAAACCATCGATCAATGAGTATTGAATCCAGTTTATTTCAGTTTAAACACTGGTTTTTTGATTAGCATTCAATTAGTAGATTTAAAAAGTTCACTATATTTGGTGTTTTGAGGTCACTGGATTTTTTGGACTCACTTAATTTGACATATGAATCTGGTTTTTTGGGATTTGGAATATCGTGACCAGTTGTTATTATATCAACTTTGGCAATTTGATACTCTGTGAAATGAGATTCTGATCAGAATTAAATGGTTCAGATTGTGAATCAGATGTGGTTATATTCGTTATTTATGGTATGAATCTGTTAGATTCTGCATGTTTGGACTGATTGCGTCAGTTTTTAATTTTGCATCTGTTTTTTAGTCAATTATGTGCATTTCTTAGTGCTGGAGAAGGATTTGTTGTGAGTCAAGTCACTCTTTCATCAGTGCATTGAGGTGACCTGCAGCTATCAATGAGCTGGTAACTGCGTTTCCCAATCCAACAAGACGATCAATGGAACGATCTTGTTACTGAGGCTATCACTGGCTGATCAATGATCTATCTGTAACAGCAACGATCTTGTTTCTGATATTCAATGCCAGACAAACAATACTTGTGTCGACCTCAATGGTTTCATTTGATTTTGTTTAGGATAATCAATTCATGGCAAAACTATATCAGATGGTATCAGGATCATGAATTGATATTGATTTACTTTCTATCAACATATCATATTTGTATGTGTAAACAAGTAAATAGCACCAGTCTGCTTTTTTTTTTGGGGCAGCTTGTAGTAAGAATATGTGCAAAAACTTAATTTGACAGCGCTTGTATGTAAATATCAGAAAACACAATTGATTTTAAAAAAATCAGCACGCATAAAACTTAATGTGAAGTATCAGATCCAACTTCAAAACTGGTGCTTGTTTTTGTTTAATCAGAATATTTTAGAAATTCTACCAGCTTATTATTGTCTACTTTTCATCTGTTTAGTATCAAAAAAAAAAAATGTCATTGTGAAAGCATTCAGACCATAATTGATTAATAAAAAAACTTATTTCTCATCAATCTAATATGCATTACACCATAATCTGGAATTATCCATGTCCAATAATCATCCATTACAAATCAAACACAGTCTATTTGCTAGTAAAGATCGCAACTTCTAAAATAGCTAATCTGCTTACTGCACCTTCGAATTTCACAATTCCGTTTAACATTGTCGACAATACCCAACATCATCAAATTCCTATATAAAATGCACCTTCGATCTTCTTACTGCACTTCGATCTTCACAATTCTTAACATTTGTCAGCAATCCCAACATCATCACATTCTATAAAGCACCTCGAATCTTCACCCATGAACTTAAATGTTGACATTGGTATCAGATGAGGATGCAAACATTGCAACCCTTTTATTGGGAAACATCGACATTTTTTGGGAAATCTGACAAAGAGAAGAGGCTTCAACGATGAAAAAAGGAAGAAGAAAGGCATTACTAGAAAAATTGGCCAACTAACTTGTTTGAACCTTTTTCGGTAAGAAGACAAGACTTTCTGGAGATGGACTTCAAAGGAGGCCCAAATTCCGATTGAACCTGATTCTGGAAAAATTGTATGGACAAAATGTGTAAACAATGGCTTTTTAAATCACCTTAACCCAATACTTAACTTAGGGTCAGATTACAATAAAATACTTACGGCATACAGTTAGTAATAACGGCAAAATGAGGCTTACTAATCAGGAATGATATATAAACAAAAATATACCTATTTGTGGGATTAAAAAAAACACGTCTACCACTGAGAAATCGTGAAAACCGTACCTACCAGCGGGAATTTCCCTTTTTAATTCTAAATTTGACAACAGAAACGGACATTGGCAAATAAGAATGGGAATTGGGATAATATAGAATGAGAATGGAGAAATTTGGATAATAGATGAGAAGAGAATTGGATAACAAATATACAAAAATTATAAAAATTTAAAAAAAAATAAATCAATATACTTTTCTCAAGGCTATATTAAATTTTTGTAATTGTTAGATAACTAACATGTAAAGATGTGAGTGCATTTCTAAAAGGCTAGCACGCATTTTGCGCGCATTTCTTACCTTATTGGTATAAGTATAACTAGATTAATTTCTAATGCATAGTACAGCTGTATTTACAATATTTTTAAAAGTACATTAAATATTTTTTGATTTATTATTACTTTTGAATGACATAATTTTATCTCTACTTAATAAGAGAAGGGGAGGAGGAGATGGATAGATTAATTTCTATGCAAGTTACGTTATGTGAAATATTTTTAAAGTGTACATTAAATATTTAGATTTAATATTACTTTTATGATATTTATCTCTAATTATATAAGAAAGGGGGGAAAGGTGTCCCCCTCCATAAATTACATAATTACCTCTTAATGAAGGTAATACGGTATGCTAAATTTTACTAAAAAAACAATATTATAATGTAAATTATGCCAATTAATACTAAATTGACCAAATACCTTGACCCACTCTAATGATGGAAAAGCGATATCCACTAAAATTTCAAACACCACATTACATAAAATAAGTACTAATAATTTATTTATTTTAATATGAGCTAATTAATAACAAACAAATAGAAAGATTATCAATATAAAACTTAAAAAATGCTACAAATAATTCCTAACTTTGAAATTTTCATTTTTAAGCATTTTTGAACATTTACGTCACAAATCAAGTCGGCGTGCAAACAATCAAAGTAAGTTCTAATAATTATTTTTTTTGTAATAAAAATGAGCTAATTAATTAGCAAGAAAATAGAAGATTAATCAAATATTCAATTTTTAAAAAAATGCTAATAAATTTCATAACTTGAAATTCTTCATTTTTAGCTTTTTTGAACTTACATAACAAGCACGCCGCGGTGCAAAACACTAGTTTTATTAATTGTATTAGCGTAAGATAGAAGATTCTATTTTTTTTAATGAATCTTTTAATTACTGATGATCTAAGTGTTTGGATGAGTTGTATCTAATTATTATTATACTTTTAACAGTAGTTATGATTATTGTTAATCATATTATAGATATTTTTTTATTGGATTTAAATATTTTTTTTGGATTAAATACGAGATAATTAAAATTTTTTATTTAAATATAACTTTTTAAAAATAGATGTGGCTTAAGCTGTTTGACAAGATTTTTTTTAAATAAGAGGCGGGCGATAAGCATTATGACATCAACTATTTTCTTTATCTAGATTTAAACTAAAATAAAATGAGATGGGATATTAGTTGTTTTTTTTAAAATAGTTATTTCTTTATCTGGATTTAGTTTAAAGAAGTAGATGCGATATAATTGTTGTTTGCGATATAGTTTGTTTTTTTATATTTTTATTACTTTTATTATATATTTGCATTTTTAGATTTAATTTAAGATAGGGTGAGTTGACTAATATTTTTCTTTATAATAATATAATTTTATTTATGATGTATCCAATGCTTTGGCGGGAATTTTTAATGAAGGTCATCATCATAAGCATTAGGGGCAAGCTGACACGACAACTCCGACCTGAAAAAAAGCGGGTTAGGTCTGAATCTTTCCGACACGAAAACGAAAAAATGGTCGGACACGAACACGATCACTGAAAATGGGTTAGGTTCAAGGTTGAATATTTGACACGAAACCGATACGACCCGACACGAAAAATATCAAGACTATGTATGGTGTGTAGGGTATAGTACTTACACTAATACTTTGTAAGTTTGTATTATTTAATAAGTATATTGGTAGCAAAAAAATTCAGGTCACAATAAGCTAAGGTTGACCCAAAAACTCATGTCATATTCGTCACCTATACCGTTTTACATATTATATTCAAAGCTATATAAAAGAAAATCGGTCAACTGAGTCATCGGGTCCCGACCTAAAAAAATCAGGTCATTTAGTTCAAAAAACCTGACCTGAAAAAAATCATGGTCGGGTTAGGGTTAGGATATTTGACACGAAAATATTCGACACGACACGACCCATTTCCCTTAATAAACATTGATAGATAACATCAACCGTGTTTTTGCTTTACTAGTGCTCCCTCCTCTATGCACGAAATCAATGCCCAATGGAAATTTTTTATACTATCACAAGTAGGAGAATCTTAAAATAACTATCATGTATAAGATAAATATGTCATGTGGGTTTTGTTGGATTCGTGTTAATCGAGATGATTATTAATATCAATCATTACAATTTATACAAATAAGGAATAAAGATATAAACGATACAAAAACAGGCATTTGGGAAGTGAATGAACAATAACTGCAGAATTGCATGGTACGGAAGAGTATTTAGATTTAGATAATTTTACGATAGAAATACATATAGAAAGATATGATAATGACTGTGTTTTTTTAAATAGTTGTATATCTACATTAAAATTTAAAATAAAGTGAATGATATATATTAGTTGTTTTTTAGATTAGATAATTTTTTATTTGCGGTTTTTTCAGATTTATTTATTTATGATAGTTGTTGATGTTTTTTAGATTTGAATTAAGATAGGTTGAGTTGACATGTAGTTTTATTCTTTTATTGTATAAATTAATTTGTATTTAGAGTCAATGCTTTGCCAGAAAATTTTTAATGACAGGCCGCCGTAACATGATGACCATAAGTAATGTTGTTGGTTTTTAGTATTTAGATTTTAAATTAATAGTTTATTTATTTGATTTTATATCTGAAATTAAGTAATTTAAAGTTAATGAATGCTGACATAATTTATTGCGATGTGAGATTGACCGTAGGTTGAGGATGTCATTATTCATTATATGCATTCACAAAAATTAATGTGTTATGTTACCTTGTACTATTAAAAAGATATGATATACATTTTACACGCGTGTATGGCATTTTTTTTTTCAGCTAATTATTTTAATTGTGTTATCGACGATAATATGATAAATTTATTTAAATAATTTGTAATTGTTTATCATGTTATTAGTGTTTTTGATTGGAAAATTTTAAATGATATTCCGTCACATAATAAGCTTGATGTATCAGACGTTTTTTAGATTAGTTCTGGTATAATAATCTCAAATACTCCTAAGTAGAAAAGCACTTTAAAAATAAAAGGATGAACTATCATATCTTATTTATTGCTTAGTTAAATTCTACGGTATATAACAATAATCTTGTTATCCATCTTCACCAAAAGAGTGAAAGTCTTCTTAAAATCTCGTTAGATAGCGCTAAATATACAGATATTGTTAGGAATATAATATAAGATAGATAAAAAAATATATCTGTTGTTTACATTATTTCATTGAAGGATATAAAAATATGTTAGATTAATTTGTTAGGATATTAATACGTGGGAGTTATTTCCTATTATTAATATCTCCTTATATCCTATTCATATGAATGAACATACCGATATATTTTTCTTATCTATTATTTATATTCCTACAGATATATCTTCATATTATCTTAAATTTCATAATTTTAAGGAATCAATTTTTTCCCAAACAGATAAAACAACTTAAACCCCTTTCACAATTCTCACAAATCAAATTCTTCTTGTCATTGCCTCGCATCGTTCATTCCAAAAACCTCCGGGAAAACACAAGAAATTAATAAGAAAAAGATAAGATCGTTTTCATAGCTTTAACTTTGTAGCAGCCTTCTGATGGGCAATCGTATCCAAAACAACCCGAAGTGCACCTTTAGTCTCATCCTCGATCACAGGTTTCGTTCACCCCACGCTTCACCACCCACACCCCCCTTCATCCACACCCACACCCATACGGTGTTGTTTACCCGGTTCCATCTGACCCCCATTTCTCCCCTCAACCGAAGTGCAACCTCTAGTTTATGCTCGTAATACACAGTGTTCGGTTCACCAGCCCACACCCACACCGTCACCCTCCACAACCCGCACGCTCACCACGGGTATTTGTTTACCCGATTCCGTTTCCTTCACCAGTTCCCTCCACTATAACCCATTGATCAATGCCCGCTAGCAGTCGTGCTGGCCAGTGTCCGCCCATTGGTCCCCTTTGAGTTCTGACTGCTGCGCCACTCTCACTGGCTATCCCAACTCCGTCGTTCAAAGACATCGTCAAAAACAATCTCCAGTGCCCTACCCATCCTCTTCATCTGCTTAACTTAGATTATTACTCCTTCGCCATATATCAGTTATTAGTGGGAGATTTACATAGGAGACTGAAATACTATTATAGTATGAGAATATGGTAGCCTTAATATATAGTTTAGAGGGTCTTACACTCTTACTGTCTTTAAGAGATTGTTTATATTTGTTTGTTTTTTATTCGTTCGATTTAAAAATCCAATAACGCACTATCGAGTATTAATTATCAATAAGTTCATAGAAAGTCAGTTTTTTTGTATTTTCGAGTATTCAAGTACTTATTACTTGTCTAAATTAAAATTCGATATTTTATGTTACACTTTGAACCCAAAGAAGTTCACATATTTGAAATTTGGGATGTTGAACTCGCTATTAGACCCTACGTCTGTTTAATTAGTGTCGACGTGCATCTTGGATTTCAGCCCTTTCGTTTCTTAGCACCGTTGATTGCGTATTGATTGGTAAATTTTAAAGACCCTTTCGTTCTTAGTCACGTACAGCCGGCCCTGGGCAGAGCGAGCACGCACCGCCTCAGGCCCACATGGCCGCGTCCAAAAGTTCAACCAAAACAGCAATGAAGAATAAGAGTGATGAAATCGAGTGAATGCGTTATATGTCTAAAATTCATTATCCATTGTTCTATTTAACCATTTGACATTATTTGTTCTTTTATATTTAAACAAGTTATTAACAGTTGGAGAAAGTTTTTTGGAATTTTGTTCCTGAATCGTACTTGTACAAATAAGTTTCTAAAGTGATAACCTATAATCTTGTTTCACGTCATTCATATAAATATCGTATGCTTCATAATTATTCTTATTTTTTGGGTCAGGTTTTAAGTAATTTTTGGCACTTTTTTTTTTTTTTTTTGCATAAAGTAATTTTTATAATCGAACATACCATGCCCCCCCTAAAGCTACTCCCTCCCTTTTGGCAATTACAACTAGCTGCTCAAGTTAATAACTATCTAAAATAACAATCAATCAAATCAAAAATATTTCAAGGAATTTTCATAATAAACTGACCTAAAAAATAACAACCAATATCAATTAAAACTGTGTAATATTACGCAAGTTAATAAAGCACCAGTTGTTGATTACATGTATTTTCACCATATTCTTAATTACCGTACTATATATTTCGATTATTTTTTTTAAAAAATATAGAGAAATTTTGTAGTCGTATATAATTGGATGGAAAAAAGAGTGTTCAATAACCACCCTAAAGCATCTTTTCAATACTAAGATCGATAAATAAACCGACTTTCGTTTGTTAAAATTTTAATAAGCGTACTTGTTGTGTTTAAATCTTTGAATGACAAACCTTAGGTAAAAATTACGGAAAAAGAAGTTAGTTTTTTTAGATTGGATTTTTTTTTAAAAAATTAAAATATATTTGATGCTAAAATCTATATTTAATAGGGATATCAGTTTTTGTTGAGAGGCTCCAAATCCTGGAATGGAGGTCTCCTATTTAATTCACAATTTTTGTTATTTTTTTTAAAAAAAAGTGAAAAAAAATGGATAACTACCTTGCAATATCTGAAATACTACCGCGAAATATAATCACTCACCCATTTCATTTGTCATGAACCAATATTTATGCTTTATTATTTATTGATAACATGTTTTATTTGATAAATTTAAATAAACGCGAGTAACAATATTATAATGATAAAATTTTAAATTAAAACCGATTAATTTAAGATTATTTATTAATTTTTTGGACAACGTAAGACATTAATTTAAAGAATTATTTTTGGACGAAAGTCATACAGACGGGTACACTTTACAATGGAGGGGAATGAGCATTCGAACCATCGACACTGGATCAAATAGTGGGATACAGACACCACTCCAAACCCCTAGGTATAGCGTATTTAATTATTAATATATAAATTTTGCAAGTTCTTTTTTCTCTATAACAATACGGGAACTATACCAAAATCACTTTTTATGTCTTCATATATATAGGATTTTTTTTCCTGTTTTCATTATTTTAGCGATGTTTTTATCTTTTTTTTTTTAACGACTAATAATCTTCAAGTTACAATACTATTATATTTTTTTCTATTTGTTGCGAATGTACTCGTATATACTTTATTACAACTTTAATTTGAATTCGGTTTCTTTATTAGTGTATTTACTGAATAATTACTCGGAAAAAATCGTTCAATTTCTTCTCATAATATATTCTGCCTTTCAAGTTTAAAGGTCCACTGGTGATTTTTTTTTTGTTTTTTTTTTTTTACAACTTATTTACATGTTTTCAAATGTAGAGAAGCACCTTTTACATACAATACAATTTACCTATCATATACAATTTATCCCTTATAAATTTATAATCACCCGGTGCATATGCACCGACAAATTCTAGATAAAAATAAAATAAATATTGAGAGTTAATAAGAAGGCCTCATTTATGTTTGGAGCCTCTAAACACAACCACTTCTTTTAGAAGGCGATCTACATGCAGCGTTGATTATAAAATCTGAGTTATGGTAATTTAATTGTTACATAATTCATATTTTTGTATATCTAGAGTTTGCCGGTGCAAACAAAACGATTATAAAAGAATATTATGGAGCATACAAAAAATTCTAACTTTGCACTGGTTCATATATAATGTATTTCCAATAGAAAGTGTATTACTATACACTTTATTTGGTATTCATAAATTACACTATTTACTTAGTATTATACTAATCATAGTTGTAAGAGAGACGTGTTTGAATGGTAGATTTTTTTTAATATCATTAACGGAATTCACATGGAAATTATGAATTTCTATTATTAATTTGGTTTAGAAATAAAATTATATATTTGTTAATTAGAAATTTCTAAATTGTAAAGTTGGTTTTATGTTAACAAGTAGCAGGACGTGGCGATAAACACAAGGAAAACAAATGACTCGAATTTATGGGAAGGAATAGGAACAGATTAGAGCAAGATCACTTTCAAATACTTGCTGGGTTACAACGGTTAACACATTATTATATTTATTATTCATAGGATTTCTTTGTCATGCTTTTTTTTTATTATTTTAGAGAATTAAATGAGGAGCCACATTTGGAGTTTGAGCCCTCACATGAAAAGAGTTAAATTAGGTATATATACTAATCCGAGCTTGTAAGTAGAAAAGAAAGGGAAAAACGTTGAAATGGTTAAGTATAATATTATTAATTAATATCATTAACTGGAATTCACGGGAAAATTATGTATTCTTATTATAATATTGGTGAAAGAAAACTAAAAAATAATTATTATTAATTATGAATTAAGTGAAGTGGGTTTTAATATTTATAGCAGGAGTGGGTAAACCAAAGGGCAAAAATGGAGTGGAATTATGGGAGTAATAGGAACGATTGAGCAAGACCACTGTTAAAATATTTGCATGCGGTAACAGCTGTTCACACATTTCTTTTATTTTTATTAGGATTTGTTTTTGCCAGTATGTTTTTAATTTTTTAGTGAGATTAATGAAGGAGCTTACGCATTTGAGTTGTGACACCTCACATGAAAAGATTATTTCTATTATATTTTTATTAATTTGTTGCCTTATTAGAGCATCTCCAATGGTTAGTAAAGGCACCTGCTAGCAATTTATTAAAATGTTCAAGCATGTAGCCACCATATGGGAAAGCTGACAATGTTGCATTGCTTCAAGTGACCCCTGCTCAAACAAGCAGGGTGCTGAAATATTCTCTCCAATTAAGAAGTGCAAGTGTTGACTTTTCATTAATTAATTTTTCATTTTCATTTTCTTTATATCACAGCTTTTTTTTTGTTAAACTATAAGCTAATATAGCAAAAGTAGCTCACTATTGATTCACTTGTACCGCTTAAAAATCGTTTGTAACTTAAATTGAATGAAACAAGGTAAGCTACAAGGCGCTCTAGTTAACCATTGGAGATCCTCTAGGGCCCCATTTCTTACATTCTTTGACATCTAGCTTTCCTGCCCATTTTTAAAATAACTCCCACAATCCTCAATTATAAGTCAAATTAACCTAGCAGGAGTTGATGTTATGTTAAACAAAAAATACATGCAACAACACTGTTTAGCCGCAAAGTCTTAAATTTTGAGGATCACAAAATTTTTGGTGCCACTAATAGTGATGATGTCATTAAATTCTTGTTTAAGGACTTTATCAAATTCCACCACTTTAGCACTTAAAATTAAATATAAATGACTTAAAAATTCACTATTTTTGTTAAGTTATAACACACTCAAGGAAAATTTTTTAATGATCCAATTTAAAAGACGCGGACCTGATAGTAAGATGAAGTCCAAATTCTTTTACATTCTTTTTATAATATGGTTTTTGGGTATCATACTATAATTATAAGTTATAACCAAATAATCCAAAAGATTTGTATTATCATACAAAAATATACGATAATATTGACGGAAATTATCGATTAACTCACTTTTTTAATTTTTGTATAAATATAAAGTAAATTGAAAGTAATTTATAATTGTTATTATGGGAATGTTTTAAACTTAAATTAGAGTTGAAAAAAATACTTGGTGACGATACAATAATTTCGAGATAAACAAGGAACTTGTAATTGTATCTTTTGGAGATGTTTTCTGACTATACCCTGTGATTTTGACACAATGATGTACCATTCTTTTTTTACCCTATTGACCATCTTGTTTTATAATTTCCTCTCTAATTTAGCACCTTGCATGTCTAAATTATAATTTCTACAATAGTTAAGTATAATTTTGAAATAACTTAATATAATTTAAAATATAATGTATAATAATAATAATAATAATATATAATAAATATATAATAATAAATAATAAATAATACAATATAATATAAAACAAAACTAATCAACCCCCCTCCCATAACACGTACCCCATCCTCCCTCCTTTACTAGGTACCAGCACCCTCACTCCTTTTACCACGCACCACCACCTCCCCTTCCGTCACTTTGCGGCGGCCGATTCTTCCCTCAGCGACCATGCCCACCGGTGTCCTTCCCGCTCCGCACCTACTCCCCTTAAAGTCGTCCTCCGTCGGCCACTCCTCAAGACCCCCCTCTCAGCTCCTTCAATCTCGCGCTGCCCTCGCAATCACCCTCCCTTCAAATCGATACCGTGGTTGGAACTTCACACACCCAAAAACCAACATTCATCCACCTTGCACTCTACCTCCAAATACGTTAACACCCCGTGAAATGCAAGTTCGCAAACCGTATGCAGTATCATAGTTCGAAATTTATCCCCATAAATATATGTCGAAAAATCACCTCAAATGCTGGAAATTTTGTATGATTTTTAGAAGGTTTTGCCTTTTGATTTTTTGTGTCGGATTACTAGTAGAAGTTGTTGCCATAGTTCTGGGTGCGGTTCGAGGGTGTTTGTGGGTGGCTCGAGATTCATGGCTAAGGGGTTGTGGTTTCGAAGGTGTTGGTGGGTTGTTACGAGGGTGGTGAATGGTTTTCGAGGTGTTGGTAGTGTATTTGTTTGAGCGGATCGGTGAGCGAGTGGTGGTTGTGGGTTTTGAAGGTGTAGAGTAGGGTGGGGTGGGGTGGAAGAAGTTGGTGGATTGTTCTTTTTATGTTATTTTTTATTTCAAAAAATTATAATTGATCCTAGTTTAACATATATTGTTTATTTAATTATAAATCATTAAGGTTATCAACGTAGAAGAGTTATAAAATTCAGGGATGTACAATGAGAGAGAACAAAAACGCGGAGGTTATATTGTAAAATTTGCAAAATCACAGGTCCGGTAGAAAAACCTTGATTTTTTAAACGAATAATTAATGCTTTTTTGTTATATGTGTGTGTGTGTGTGTGTGGTGGTGTGTGTTTGGTGTGTGTGTTTGTGTGTGGAGGTGTATGTGTGTGTGTGTGGTGTGTGCTGTGTGTGTGTGATGTGTGTGTGTGTGTGTGTGGTGTGTTGGTGTGTGTGTGTGTGTGTGCATGTGGTGTGTAGTGTGTGTTTTATTCTATATTTAATTAGAACATTTCTATTCCTATACATAAGTTTTAAATTACTTATACAATTTTCCTTTCTGGACCAAAAGTTTTTTATCTTTCTATTTCTTTTCTTTTTAAAAATTGAGTCCTCACCAAAGCTATAGTGAAAACATAATAAAAATGACAAATATGGAAACAAAAGGCGTCTATAAAGGACTACTTATCTTTTAATGGTAATCTATATGACAATACTAATAATAAATTTTCTTTCAATTTATATTCTATTTWKATAATTTTAAAGTTGTTTTTTGATGTTAGAGTTTRAYTCATGTTAGTTATATGTAATACAATATGTGATTAGTACTTTATAAGTGTACATGCACACTAAATCACTAATATATCATTGAATCTTATATGGGGTACATATGAAACGTACAGGTYAAAGAAAGAAGGTGGCTTGGGCTTTCGGAATTTAGTTGCTTTTAACAAAGCGATGCTAGCTAAACAGACTTGGAGAGTGTTGACGAGACCAAATTCTTTAGTGGCCAAAACTCTCAAGAGCAAGTATTTCCCTCACTCTCCCTTTCTCACGGCAAAAATCAATCCTGTTGCGGGCTATACATGGAAATCAATTTGCTTGGTACRGAACCTCATAAGGAAGGGTGCAAGGATGTTAATTGGAGATGGTACTAGTGTACTGTGGATATTTGGCAAGACCCGTGGGTGGCAAAGCTAACAAATTTTTCGAGTGTTTTCCCCTAGAAGTAATGTTGAAGGAGGGCCAAGTGTTGTGCGTGATTTGATTGAGGAGTGCCAGTGGAACACAACTCGGTTGCATTCTTAAGACTTGGGGCTAAACATGCTCTAACAATCTCAACAAATTAAATATATGTTGCTTTATTAATGGCTAAAAATTGGTACATTTTGTACTTTATTCAAATTTAAATTATGTCCCCAAAAAAACTCAAAGTATATGATGATRTTGTTAAACATTTTTATCATAAAAGTTGGCTCCGATGATAATTTTAGAGCTATCTCTATTTAATAGTGAACTAGTATCTTGTCCTGGGCGATGAGTAGGATATTGCTACAAAAAKTTACCCATTAATAAAGAGCCCCGGGTAGGATAGMAAAATGTATGGTAATAACCTTGCATRTAATTGGTGATATCACTACAAAAAAAATCGTTTTAGGGACGGACATAATCTGTCCCTAAATAGGCAAAATCCGTCGCTAATTTGATTTAGCGAC
>SNQN01000784.1:0-17274 GCA_008642245.1 Bassia scoparia | reverse complement strand
GGATCATGTATGTCCCTAAACCTTGTCCCTTAAATCAATTAGCTAAGGACGGATTTTCATTCTCCGCCTAATTTAGGGATGAAAATTAAATCGTCCTAATTATGGGAAGAATTCCAAATCCGTCCTAATGAAAAACCAAAAAATGATGGGTGGATTACGTCTTTCAATCATCTATACAACCTCTACACTCACCTACTAATCAATTATTAATAGCAACTCTATCCCAGCTTTTAGAGGAATCGAATTCGTGATCGCTCAACGTCACGAACATAAATCAATTATTAATTTCACAATGAAGTTTCAAAATGGGTTACCACTCTAATTAGAATACACTGTTAGTAGGCTCATAATGTGTCTGGTGGCTCAGATCAACAACAGGTTAATGAGTTGTTTGTGGCAATTATTCTCTACTTTCATAATGTGTTACAGTTCCTAACATGCAAAAGCATAAAGGAGAAAGATTATAAGGCAGGGGCCTGTCCTCACTGAGCAGACACAGGAATCTCTTGACTTAACTTTTCGGATACTGAATCAAGGCATCTCTGGTGAGTATTCTAATGGTAAAAGCCCAGGCAAAATGGGTTTGGCACCAAGTTCTTCAAAGATGCTTGGGATGTGGTTGGTGGTGACAATATGTGCAACAAATTTAGGACTTTTTTCAACTCGCAAGCTACTTAAGGCCCTGAATGTACTTCTGTAATATACTCTAGTGTCCAAAGGTTAAATGTCCTGCCATGTTAAGTGATTCTAAGGCCAATGACTGTTGTGGTGTATTAAAGTTATCTGAAACTCTTGTGCTCAAAGCTAAAGTTGGTATTTGTCCGACATCCATTTCCCAAAGCCAGAGGAGCTATGTGGTTATATATATATGATATTAAGTTTGAATAGGAAAGAATTCTCAAAGGGTGCTTATTTAAATAGATTCAAAAGGCTTATGACACTATTGTGGTGTTTTTTGAAAACCTTGATGCAGAGCTTGAAGTTCCCAGCTATTTATATATGGGTTGGTAAATAGTCTGTGATATCTGCTGCAAGGTTTACATTGTAATTTAATGGGAGTTGCCAAGGTTTCTTTGGATCTAGCAGAGGTCTTAGGCAGGGGGGACCATCTCCCCCTGCTTTGTTGTGTGTGCAGTGTATTAACAGAATTTTCAAGATACATAGGGGTGAAACCTAATTTCAGTTTTTTGGGATCCAGGTGTTTATGAAGTTTATATATGTTAGATGAATATTGTTGTGTTATGGAGACGATCTATGAGATCTTCTGCAAAGGTAATAGAAGTTGCTCTTATATATTGCCGGATCGAGAGTTTTTTAAAAATAACGATTCGCGGTCTTGACAGTCTAGGCAGATTGAGGTTTCTGGTCACGTATGTGTGATGCCTGAAGTGTGACAAGGTGTGGTCTGACAGTGTGTCTAGGGTTGAGTGGACTGTGCTCGCATCGGGTTTTTAGGCTTGGCAAGCGACCATTCGAGATATTTAGGGCGTGCAATAGCGCTTGGCGAAGAGTACAGCTGTTGTGACTCTGTACTTTCTTATTGAGAAAAGATGGTTCTCAGAGTGAGGTCCTGGCAGACTAGGAGAGCGGTCTTCTGTCGAGGCAGGAAACTGCAACTGGTTAAACTCTACCTTGATCGCAGTCGATCTGTGACTCCTAGGTATTGTTGGTGCTTCAATTTGTATGTAGTCTTTACCAAAATAAGGTCATTCGGACAGGATTAATAAAATATGCTACAAGATTTATTTGTGGCAAGGAAACTCTAGAACCCATTAGAATTAGGATATTGTTTGTAAGTGGGCAGCAAGTATGTAGTGTTTGAGGAGTTTGGAAGTCTAGGTGTAAGGGACCTTGAGTCTAGTATATTTGTTAGGAACATTGCTACTAAAAAGGAAGATCTGTTGGGTAAAATGGGTTCACCAAGTCTACATTAAGAACGAGTGGGAGCTAAGATACTTCTCTAGTTGGCTCTGTAGATACATTTTGTGAAGCATTAAGATAGCATGCTTGTCCTGGTTGTGGCTCTAGTCAGTGGCAACCTAGTTTATGGAAGTCAATATTCTGTCAAGAAGGCTTTATCAAACTTTGAAGAACCGGGTACCAAAGTCTGCTGGGATAGGGTACCAAATCAATGACTTTGATAGTCTAAGTGTAGTTGGGAGAGTTGTGCTCCTAGTGTTCTTCGGTATCTGGATGAAAGGTTAAATATTGCAGTGAAGCAAAAAAGGTTAGCCTTTGCATCATTATCATAGCATAACCCAGAAAGATTGTGGAGTAATATTTCACTAATACTGATCTCGTACAGGTAGAAGATCTACATCAAATTTTTATAGAGGTTTAGAAAGTTGGTTTTAAACCGTATATTTTGGTCTCGATGCACTGATGAAAACAAATATAGCCCCTGCTTTATCCGCTTACTATTAAATATTTCGAATGATTGGAAGATAGGATTAAACAATATTCCTTCACAGAGTTTCTCAACCACTATCTAGGGTAATCTTATTATACCTCGGCGGTTTTATAATAGTGGTGAGGGTTGTATACTGGCATCTTTTTCGATCTCAATATAGATATATCCACACACATTCTAATGTAAGAATAGCGTGAACAGCTCCGTAGAGTGGAGCGATATATCATAGAATCCTGTTCGGAGTGCGTATATATATAGGCCTGGAAGAGTTCTATCCGCTGATATTATAGCTTATTTAGTTGCACTCTCAGTTCTTCGAGGATTTGGATCTGAGTTATGATGCGATGATTGTAAAGAATTCGCACCTAGTCGAAATAGTGGGAGATAGGACGACGTTTATACGTGATCCAAGAGTTCTCAAGGGCAGTATGTGTTATATTCGTGGAGCGAGAAGGAGGCTGCGAGTGGAATCGGTAGTGTGTGAGTAGTTTCGTTATGAGCAAGTATGCGGCAGGAGGGGCTAAGTGGATGATGCTATAATTTCCATACTCGTTATGGCTTCTCCATTGCTTACCGATTTTGTTGGTATCTGGTGGTATGAAGGTTGACTGGAGCATTGGCAGGATGAGGGTGAAACTGCTAGCGTATGGTCAATTGGTTGTTAGAGATCGAGTGAAAGATGCCTTTGAACAACTATGGTATAGGGAACTCTGATCTCTGGCGATCAAATGCTCCATGTGTGTCAAGAGTCCAGAGGCTGTACGGAGCAGGTCTATCTAACACCTTTCTACTTCTATGAGGCCCTCATGATGTATGGGGTAATGTTATGTTACTTTATTATGTATCTTAGCTGTACTCTACAGAGTATGTCGATTCTTCAGCTGTGGCGATCCGAGCAACTATAATTCATCACCCTGAAGACAACCCGGCCGAACGCATTCCTACGCATCACCGATTATATGCGCTGTGGCGCATTCGAAAGGGAGAAGATGCAGAATGGCTGCTTCGGGGTTGCGTTGCACTGTGCTGCTCGCACCATACGTTCTTAGGTATTGTTTTGTGAGGACGAGGCTTTTTCCCTAAACGCCTGCAGAGGCAGATACCATCACCGATTGAACAGGGGTAATGTACAACGATTAGAGGAGGACTGTAAGAGAAAAGCAGAAATCCAAAAGAATACATACAGATCCAACCACAAACAAGAATAGCCAACTTTAGAGGAGCACACCAATTCTCCTTAGTATCTTCTGTACTTTTACTCTAGTTTATATTAGAGACTTGTACATAAATCTTTAACGTACTTCTAATTTCGTCTATATCACTTAATACATATATCTCCTACTAGACCTTACCAAAAGCTTTAACACTTATAAATACTATCAGCGAGCTATCTATCTTAACCTTATACTTCACACTAAGAGCATCTTGAACTAATTATGTTCAGGATGTTCTGGGCATGTTGTATGCGCGAGAGGATATACGATCTATGGTGCCCAGCTTGAGAATTCTATGATGATGCGTTCTGACACTCCAAAAGATATAACAACTCCTCTGGTAAAAAAAGACTTAAGGAGCGACTTTAACACACGTTTAGAGTTCAGGACTAGTTTCATATATGATAGACTAAAGACCAAATTATATTGATCAAATGATAATCGCTATAGCTATATAAGAATAATACATAAATAAAAACGTCAAGTTTTAAGTCTCGAGTACTATTACAACAACAACAGATTTGCCCCAGACTATGACTAATCAGAAAAACAAACAAAACATATAAAAGAGCACGTCGTCTAAGTATAAACAAAATCTTATCACACACTTAAAACTTCCATCACAAGGTGAAGTACTAATCAGATTGTAGATGCACTCCAGAAGATATAAATCCAAATAATTGAAGTTCAGTAATTGCCGACCCACATATTGGGACTTACATGGCCAATACATAAATATGATTGACTGATCTGATTTCCTAAGTGTACTCTAACGTGTCAATTTATTTCATTCACAGCAACCATTAGTTTATCCACATTAGTCTGAGTACATTTTTATAGTTAATGATCAATGAATAGATAGAATGAAAATTGTCATAATATCAATCTGCTTACAAGTTCTATCAACAAGCATCTTAAAAATCATGAAAGGTTCCAAGGTGTCAACCGTGCAATGTCCTCATAATATACACTCCGCCCGTTTCTTCCGGTACCACAAAAAGTTTGTGAATCTAGGAGAGTTGGTAAAAAAGAGCGCAACTAAAAACTTAAACGCCAGTCTTAAACCACAGATTGTATAGAAAGTCTGCTTAAGTTGGAATACCTTCTCCCATGCATGATATCCAGATGAGAGGCAGGAATTTGTGTCTCTGGGCAGCTAACTTCGACTTTGTGTCTCATTCGGAGTCAGATGTGTCTAATGCAGAAACTGGAGTGTGCACGTAGTCGCGTCGTACTATGCGAGTGTGTGATGAAGTATAGTTGCGCGCCGTGCCTGAGCAAATGCTCCCAATAAAAACAATGACTATTGGTCGCAGTTGTGAAGCCTGATGCTGACTATAGATTGAATCAGTTGGAGCGGCCGTTATGTTTGCTCCTTCTCGGGCTTGTGTAAGCGGGATTAGGATGCGTTGGTTCGAGTTTCTGTTCTCTTCTTCATGCGGTTCCAATTCCCTGATCAAGGCAATATCCGATGGCTATCGGTGACCGTCTGTGAAGCGAGATATTGCTATCAATTGAGCTGATGATTTCCTAAGAGAGTTTACTGAATATCTAAGTGATGCTATGTATGGATCAGTATCCAAGAATAAAATCTAGTACCTGGTAAATTAGTTTCACATGCTTAGATGAGTATAGAAATAAGTGGGATGTAGACTATATAAAAGGGTTAGATCGAGCTCTATAATCCACACGCAAAAGAATTGATAGGTAGCACACGTGTATTTTTGAACATCGGCTGTTGAGAGTGTGAGATATTAGAGTTCGCTACGATAAGGTCAGAGATATAGTCTAGTAGTGTTGAAAATTTGGACTTTGCTGCTCAGGAATGGGGTATGAGTCAATAATCAAGGATTAAGTAACCTCACTAAAAGATAGCGTTTCGTAGTGTATGTCATATTATTGAACTCCTCATGGATATGTTATTTATAGGTCTAGCACCACAGCCAACTCTCAGACACCAACTGACACTTGGGCCAGTAGAATCAAAGTCGTCTCAGGATCTGTAACTTATCAAGCATCAGTAAGCTGAATGAAAGTAACGCACCAGCTGAAATTGAAAAGGAGATGCTTTTGTAGATACTAAAAAAGATATCGAACTAAATATTTAACAAAAAAGAGCAAGAAAAAATATGCATTTTACAAATACGTACATAACTGCAATGCTGTGATCAACAGGTATAGCACACAATTGTACCTGTTGGTCTGAATTGTGGGCAAACTATTAGTCATAGGAATGTTTAGCTTCTAGGAGCCCCCCCCACCCCCCCCCCACAAAAAAGTAAGTTACCTGTTATCTAATCATCTTTAATTACGGGACAAGAAATTTTTGGGTCTCTCGCTTCGCTCCTAGGTAGCAGAGGATGTAAACAAGACCAAAAGGTAATGATGAAACGAGCCTATAAGAAGATTTAAGCAAAGCACCGAAAAGGAAGTCACTTTTTGTAGTATCGGCAGCTGCGCAACGGTTAAAGCGCCACCTATAAACAAACCAAAATATGTGCATCGTTTAAAATCAATCATCAAGAGCTCAGATAATGGCAAGAGAATAATATAGGGTTATCACTTATTGAAATCCTGCATTCTGTACCATCCAAGACAATCACATCACAACCCTAATCAACAACTTTTAGCCCATTCCATTGTAGGACAATTGCACCACTACTCCTTCCTTAAGGCTATCTTCAGACGGTATCATAAGAAGAGAGCTTTCAGTATAATTTACAATATAGCCTGCTCCTAGAGGACGAGCAACTAAAACAGTACATCATTATTAGGCTGAAAATAATTGCCAAATCCACGAAACCAGATCAATATAATTATAAAGAATAATTAACAATCCAAAATACATCATACGACCAACTCCATAAACAAATTAAAAAAAACTATCTCACACACCACAAAGCAATTGGAGACAACACCAACGCAAGAAGAATAAAATTGTCGCAAAAAAAAGACAAATAAACAAGGTGCCATGGAGTCAAAATGATGAAATGTTATATGAAACTAATACACATTATGGTTCTTATAAAAAACTTACAGCTTGACTACAAGTAATCCACAAATGCTTCCCATATATAAGAAAAACTTTTAAAACATTGTGTGTGTTTCACTTGTAGTAAGTTTTATGCGGAACCACTACCATCTTAGGTCATAAATCAAGTTAAATAAAGAAGTCCAATATCTAAATTGTTCCTGATAATGGAAATAAAGAAAAAAAAACCAAGAACTTATGATCTCACTGTCAAAGCTGTGACTTTCTACCTCTCATCCCTGTGCATGAAAAACTAACCGAAAAAATAATCGCACACACTCCGCGTGGAAGCTAAAGTTGCTAGATACGAGATTTTATCAGCGGTGAATTAGTAAATGGTTGTCTTAACATCCAATTCGTTTTGATGACTAAAACTAAACAAGCTTCTATCCATTGCAACTAAACTGAATACCAAAAGAATAGATTAAGTCACATTTAGTGATAACCTAGGTGGTCACCTGATAGAACAATCCAATTAATCACTAAACATGCACGACTCAAAAACACCAACGCAAACACAAAACAAAACCAACAAATAAAAAAACAACCAAACAACCCACCCTTACAAGCGAAGTAACACCAAAACCCAGCCAGCGCACACACACCTTTTGAAACACGCTCTACTCCTCTTTGGAGCCCTACTTGGTCGGGGCGTGAGTGTGAGTCGCTGGTTAACACATACCCGCGAGACAAAACACTCCACCACACACATCAAATCGTATTCAACACGGGAATAGACTCCTGCACCTTTACCAGTCGAATGATTGCCACTCTTGTGGTGTGGAAGTGATCTGTCTCCGGAGACCATAATGCCGATGTGGTGGATGGAAGATGGTGCTCTGGCCGGTATTGTATTGAGTGTCTTAGTTTGGGAGTTGTGTCTGTTCTGTTTCTTGGAGGCTTTCGCCCTTTAGCTCGAATACACTTCCCACAAAAACAAACACATATCATGAACCACACACAACAACACCAAGACAAAAAAAACAGCAAAAAAACACAACCACAACAAATACAAAAACTATACAACCAACCCACAACCACAACACACAAACGACACACACACAAAAACACAAACTAAGACGAAAATACAAATAAAACCAACACAAACACACATATCAAAACTCTAAGTCAATCAAACCCCCAAACACCACACACTACCACAACTAACAAACAACCAACAAACCACAACAAACAACAAACCAAACAAGAACACAACAAAGAAACCACAAACAACCACCACCCAATCCCCACATAAACGACCTCTCAAGACAACTACGCACACAAACACCCCCTCAACAACCAGAGAAATAAATAACAACCCGAACACAACCACACCATAACAAAAAACAAAAACAAAAAAACAAAACACAACCACCAATAGGAAGAAGTCTGAGGTTTACTGTGCTAACATGTCCCCTCAGGAAGTTGACAGGTTGTCCAATTTATCTGGGTTTACTACTGGCAAGCGACCATTCAGATATTTAGGGGCTCCAATWCACCGCAAGAGATTATCAGCTGTTGATTGTACTATTCTTATTGAGAAAATGGTTCTCAGAGYRAGGTCCTGGCAGACTAGGAACCTTTCCTTTGCGAGGAGACTGCAACTGGTTAACTCTATTGATGAGCATCTGTACATATTGGCTTCAATTTATTATCTTACCAAAAAAGRTCATTCACAGGATTAATAAAATATGTAGAGATTATTTGTGGCAAGGAAACTCTAGAACCCATAGAGTTGGATATGTTAAGTGGCAGCAAGTATGTAGTTTGAGGAAGTTTGGAAGTCTAGGTGTAAGGGACCTGAGTCTATGTAATTTGTTAGGAACATTGCTACTAAAAAGGAAGATCTTTGGGTAAAATGGGTTCACCAAGTCTACATTAAGAACRAGTGGGAGCTAAGATACTTCTAGTTGGCTCTGTAGATACATTTGTGAAGCTAAGATACATCTTGCTGGTCTTGGCTCTAGTCAGTGGCAACCTAGTTATGGAAGTCAATATTCTGTCAAGAAGGCTTATCAAACTTTGAAGAACCAGGGTACCAAAGTCTTCTGGGATAGGGTACCAAAATCAAACTTTGAAGTCAAGTGTATTGGGAGAGTTGTGCTCCTAGTGTTCTTGGTATTTGTGATGAGGTTAAATATGCAGTGAAGCAAAAAGGTTAGGCCTTTTGCATCATTATCATAGCATAACCCAGAAAGATTGTGAGTAATATTTCACTAATACTCCGTACGTGAAATCTACATCATTTTTAAAGTTAAATGTTTAAAGTTTTCCTATATGAAAACAAATATGCCCTGCTTAGTGCTTACTTTATTTCGAATGTTGGAAGGTAGGTTAACATTTTTACAGTTAACCACTACCAGTATCTACATACTCCGGTTGACATAATGTGATACTGGCATCTTCTTATTTCCAAGTAAGATTACCAAAACATTCTAATTAAGAATGTGAAACCGAAGACAAAAATCAAAAACCTGTATTCCATGCTCAAATACCGGAAATTGATCCGAAAAAACTATTTATCACCACTGAGGATTTGATCCTTGAGTTTATGAAGCTGATAAAATTCGACCTAGTCGAAATAAAAGACAGGGTTATATAGTGATAAGAGTTCCTCAACTGTTATTTATGGACAAACACACAATGGCAATCTAGTGTGTATGAGAATCTGTAACATATATCAGTAGCAAGTGCATCTTCTAWATTCCAACTCGAAGTTGCTCCTGCTCGCTTGTGGTATTAAGCTAGTAACTGAGAAGCAGGAGAGGAGAAAAAACCTGCAGCGATTGTCATGTTGTGGAGAGAAGAAAAGCCTTTAAAACTATGGACAGGGAACTCTGATCTCCGGCATCAATTCCATTGTGCAAATCAACGTACAAAGCACATCTCAACCCTTCATCAGCCACATTGGGTAATGGTTATGTTTACTGTATCACTTATTAAGAGTTTTCACTCTTCAGCTGTGCCATTAGCAAACTCATCACCTGAGACACCAGGCGATCCATTTGATAACCGATTTGCAGCTGTGGGATTCGAATAAGGAGAATATGCAGAATTTGGGCTGCTTCGGGTTTGCCGATTTTGTGCTGCTGCACTACTTCTAGTATTTTTGAGACGGGCTTTCCTACCCTGCATGGACCATCAATGAAAGGATGAAAATTGAAGAGATTAGGACACAATAATCCAGATATATGATCAACCAAAAGAATAGCCAACTTTAGAGGAGCACACCAATTTCTTAGTTCTTTCTGTTTTCTTCCCTGGTTTATATTAGGCCCTGTCATTCTTTAACTTCTAATTTCTACAAACAATTTTCTACTAGACTTCAAAGTTTAAACATTAGCATACTTCACACTATCATTAACATACTTCACACTAGACTTTAACATATAATCATGTTGCATTGTAAGATTGGCTTTACTTTCGGAGTTTCATGATAAACCATTTATTGCATGTACCCAAAAAATAATTCTATATCAAGGTTTAAGTTCGAGGCTATTAAAACAAATTCAGATTTCAGATATGATCAATCAGAAAAACAACAAAACCTTAAGAGCACGTGTCTAAGTATAAATCTTTCCACTTTCATTTCAAGTACTATCGATGTAGATGACCTCCCGAAATAATCACTTTTGGTTCATGTTAGCCGACCCCACATATGGGATTAAGGCTCTAATTGATTGATTGATTGATTTCAAGTACTCTAACTCTTTTTTCACTTACAGCCAACCATAGTTTTCCATTAGTCTGAGTAATTATWATATTATGATCAATTGATGATAATGCAATTTCATAATATCAACTGCTTACAAGTTCTATCAACAAGCATTTAAAAATATGAAAGGTTCAAGGTGCAACTGCAATCTCCTAGACACGCCGTTTCTCCGGAAAAAAAAAGTGTGTCTAGGAGATGCAAAAAAGAGGCAACAAATAAAAGATCTTAAAATGATTAGATAGTCTGCTAGTGCTGAATACCTTTCCCATGCATTTCTCCAGATGTGGGGCAAATCTTCCGGCTGCAATTGACCTTCCACAGTTCATGCAATCAATATATCATTCGCGACAGTGGATGAGTTTGTCCGAAATGTCCACTACATGCTTGCTCATTTGCTTCATTACTATAGCTGAATCAGCAACTTTTGCTCTGGCTTGTAATCGATACTTCAAGTTCTTCTTCTTCATCTTCCAAATTCCGATCAAGGCCAAGCCTTGCATCCGGTGACACTCTGAAGCAACATCACATGATGAACCAGACGAGATCACTGAATATCTGTGATGCATGCTGCACGATCAAACCAAAAAATCAGTACTGGAATATATTTCACATGCTTATATATGAAAAGTGATAGACTATAAAAAAGTTAGAGTCAGCTCAGAACCACACGCAAAAGAAATACACATATTTGACATGGCTTTCAATGTCTAAAAGATCTGCACAAGCACAACCTACTATAGTTTGAAATTGGACTTCTCAAAAAGGGTATCAAACAAAGGATTAATAACCACAAAAGAATAGCGTTCTATATGCATATTAAACCTCTATTTTTATATCTACACCACAGCCACTCTCTAGACACCAACTGACACCTTGGGCCAGTAGAATCAACATCTCAGATTTCTGAACTTATAAAGCATCAGTTAAGCTGAATGAAAGTAACGCACCAGCTGAATTGAATTGGAGATCTTTTGTAGATACTAAAAAGATATCGCACCTAAATTTAAACTAGAGTCCAAGAAAAAATATGCATTTTACAAATCCTACATAACGTCAAGCTGTGATCAACAGTTATAGACACATTGTACCTGTTGGTCTGATGTGGCAAGACTATGTACAGGGAACTGTTTAGCTTCTAGAGCCCCCACCCCCCCCCCCAAAAAAAAGTTATCTGTTTCTAAGTCATCTTTATACGGAACAAGAAATTTTTGGGTCTCTCCTGTGCTCCTAGGTAGCAGGAGGATGTAAACAAGACCAAAAGGTAATAGATGAACGAGCCTATAAGAGAGTTCTAGCTAAAGCACCGAAAAGAGAGTCAATATTTGGTAGTACGGCCCCTGCGCGCACGGTTTAAGCCCACTATAAACAAACCAAAATGTTGCATCGTTTAAATCATCATCAGAGCTCAGATAATGGCAAAGAATTAATAAGGGTTATCACCTTAATTGAAATCCTGCATTCTGTACCATCCAAACAATGCACATCACTCCTAATCAAGCAACTTTTAGCATCCATTGTAGGACAATTGCAACACACTATCCCTTCCTTAAGGCATCTCTTCAGACTGTAGTCATAAAATGAAGATGCTTTCAGTATAATTAAATATATCCTCTTCCTAGAGGACGAGGCAACTTAAAACCGTACATCACTATTAAGGCCTGAAAATCACATTGCAAATTCCACGAAACATGATCAATATATTATAAAGATATAAAATCCAAAATAATCTAGAAATTAAACAAAATCAACTTCACCCACAAAGAATTAGGAAACCACGCAGGAAATATTGTGCAAAGAATAAGGGATGCATGGAGTAAATGAATGTTATAGTACTATAACTTATGGTCTTTAAAAAACTACAGCTGACACAAAGAATCCACACAAGCTGCCATTTAAGCAAAACTTTTAAACATTGTGTTTTCACTTGTGTAAGTTTTATGCGGCCACTTCTTAAGKTCATATACAAGTTAAATAAAGAGTCCAATTATTAAATTTTGTAAGGAAAAAAAAAAACCAAGAACAGATCTCACTTCAAAGCTGTGACTTCTACTCTCATCCTGTGCCATGAAATAACCAAAAATAACCAACCCTCCTGCGAAGCAAGTTATAGAATTAGCCAAGTGAATTATGGTTGTCTTACATTCCAATTCTTTGATGACTAAACTAAACAAGCTTCTATCCATTGCAAATACTGAATACAAAGTATTGTCCATTAGTGATAACACTGTGTCACTGTGAACAATCCACTCCCACCCACCCACACCCCTTCCCTAGAAAAAGGATCTCACAAACCAGAATCACACCATTTGACACTTCATTCATGCTCACGTAACATAGCACTATTAACTAGAAGAAAATACACACACATACATAGAGGATGAGACCGCTTCTATAGTAAATGTCACAAATTATGGCCACACAAAGAAACTATATGACAGAAAATGTTGTACACATTTGATGAAGGACCTATCCAGATGACTTCATCATCAGGATAGTCTAAAACAGAATGCTCATTAAATAAAAGTGAAAAGGCCAAGATGACTTCATATCATAATGTTTGAGAGGCTGCAATCTCCTCCAGAGTTCCAGACATTAGATGAGTAGCGAAACTATAAATACTTGTGAATATCAATAGCTATTGCTATTTCATGAAATGCAGAAAGATATAGAAAGCCTTCATTTTGCTTGAYGGAAAAGAAGAAAACTTCAGAATCACAAAAGATATTAAAGAAACTGTGAATGGCCTCGAAGTTCACTCTTGCATGGTTTTAAGACACTACAGGTGATTTTGTAGTATTTGCACTGCCATGACCTAAGTCACATCAAACAGTTTTGCCCCAGGAAGAACTTATTAAAGGGCTATCAAGTTTTTGGTTTTTTGCTAATTTAGAAAGTGGAATGCAGGCAGAAATAGAAAACTTTTACCTCAACTTATTCAGAGCCAATAACTTCAAATAAAAGCTGCAAAATAGGCTTGCGAATCGGACAAGAAAGTCACAATACTCTCAAAGTAAGATCCCTTTGCTGTCTAATGCTTATGATACCTCTGTTGCATAATATAGCAATTAACTAATTTGACATCTTACATAAGGTGGTGAAAATTGGGTCATTTCTTCCTTAATCTCTGATAAGCTCGCTTGGTCCTGAACAAAGTCACCACAATAAAGGGTAAAAAGAAAAGAAAGTGACTCTCTACCTTCCATACTCAACAAATAAGTAAACCGTGACCTCATGCAGTTCGATGGATTGACCTGAAAAGGTTGYGTTGAAACCTAAAGTGCACAAATGAACCCTAACCCTTTCCAATCAAGATGAGCAGAAAGTCTCATTGAAGAAAGCCTAAACTTCAACACCAATACAAAARACTGAACGACATATAACATGAGTGCATCGCTTGTCAAGAAACAGCCATTGCCACTTAAAGATTTCTTGAACTTTCTAACTAAATAAAGAACAATGTAGACATTTGGAAAACAGATAAATGTATCCTCACCCGATGATGTTTGGAAAAACAGAAAAGAGTATYGAGGACTAATAGCATAAGAAAAAGAATGGAAAGGAATGTAAACAAACAAAAAAAGAATCAAACACCCTCTAACAAGTAACAACACCTCCTCCTTTCTCTTAATTAATGGAATTTTGATCCTCATTCAATCCATATCCCATTGAACAAACATGCCTAATCGCCTATGCTATACTCCCATAAATTCTACTCTACTCCTATTCCAATCTTTATAGAGTTTATACCACTCATTCAATCCATATCCTATGATTCCATTAATTCTGTCCAAATTCCGATCATAACGAAAACAAACCTTTATCAAAGGTTGTTTTAGCCTCTAAGTYCAATACAGCAGYAAACAACAGATTATATGGTTGGTAAACACACTACAATTAAAACCATATAATTGCGAGCTCATACAATCCTTTTCAAAAATGAATATTGACAACAAGAAACCATACTAAAATAAAAAGAATTCGATGCGACGAAGAAGAAGAAGTACCTGAGAATGGGATGAAGGTGAGGTATCTTCATTTGGTACAGACATTGCTACCACTGAATGCAGATACTTGGCACCTGAATCTATTATTATTACTATATTTAATAACAGGGTTTTTGCATACATTGATGACACATGGCACTTCCATACTATTTTCATTTAATTATTTTTTWWWAAAATAACATTTATTCGATGAACAGATGCCATATGCTAATAATTTACATAGTAATTTACAAAATCAGTTAATATTCCCATCCAGAAAATGGTTACTTGATTTGAATGTGTGTTATGCTTGTTGTTGTGGTTTAATTATCAAATTCATTGTTTGTCTTCAAATTCAGCCCCAAAATCATAAAATAATTCTGCCCAAATCACCCAAAACCAGACAACAAGATAGAACCTCCAAAAACAATAGAGAAATTGAAACAAAACTCATATGAATCCAACAAAATTCAGACGAAAACGTCCAGCAAAAATAATTTTCAAACAAAAACTGGAAAAATTGGAACAAAATTATTAAAATGGGGGAAGAAGCGAGAAGAGAAGAAGAATACCTAAAAAAAGAAACCCTAAGAATGATATTAAGATCGAGCAACCACACCAGCACCGCCACACCAGAGACATGAACGCCGTCCGTCGAGTGAATGGGCAACGCCGATCAGAAGAGAAAGAGAGAGAGAAAAGGGTTGCGATTGCTGAATTTGTGATTTTGGTTTATGTAATGGGCTTCTTATTGTTTGAGCCCAAAAGGTTAACATAATTTTTTTTAAAAAAGAAAAATTATCGTATATAACTAAATGTACCCCTATACTTTTTCGCTTTTTTTCAAAAATATTACCATTGTTATGAAACTACAAGTATATAGAATGCAAAAGAGAAAGATTGATATTTAATTTGGGGAGAAGAGAATTTTGTTCTTCTTCTCATTCATCAATGTGATACATATTATATACATACCAAGATAATCAAAGGCCTAAGCATATGAATGCAATAGAAAGTACACTGTATGCACTCAGGGACATAGTTTTACAATGAGATTATTCTAGATAATGAGAACTTAAAACCTAGGGAGATAATGGACACCACAAACTGAGTATTCATAACACTCCCCCTTGATGTCCATTGCATAAACAATGCCTTATTAAAACCCTACAAGGAAAAACCCTATGGGACAAAACCATGGTTAAGGAAAAAAGAGTGCAGCGTTGGCATTTTCTCTTCCTGATAATACATAACTTGAATCATCCAGTATAAAGAATTTGTTTCTTTAGGAGCTTCGCAGTTGTAGCATTCTTGAAAGTTGATCCTCCTGAGCGGACTTGAACTATCGAATGTTTCACTTGAACTTGAAGTGTCTTCATTTCTTGACTTGTGGAGATATTACGAGTATTAACCACTATTTCATCATTACTTTCGTTTCTAATAGTCTTATCATTAATTGTTGCCGTACTTCTGAGCCTTATATAGTACAAATGTTGATTTATAATTGATCATATATTATCAAACAAGTCATGTAAACACTTGATATCAACCACTTTTATTTTCAATCTCTTATGAATTAAACGTAATTGATTCATATTTTTCTCATGGTTCTTCTGGACCATAAAGATGTTTATCTTTAAATTAAATACATACTTATTTGTCACGAGAGTTCGTTCTCCAATGAATTACAAATGAGTAATTTACTTCACGTACATTGCTTCAAACTTCAGGTTGAGGTTTAATAATTTAACACAATACTCTTCGGAGCTTAATAACCACATCAACACTGCCATTTCCATAATAGAAATTACAGTATTATTTGAAGATTTTGTTTTTATCTTCAGGAAATTGTATGCATGATTCACAACATGCTATAATTTCATCACAATGAAATATAGATCCCTTCTTGTGAATCTCCATCTGAATTGTAAATTTGTCTTAGCTTATAMARCAAAGTCTCATGTACAACATCWATTATATGTATGAGAACTAGTGCATGCAAATGYGAGGTAAAATATTAAACAAAATATATGAAATGAATGAAGCATCTAGTAAAATCCTATATATATGAAATGAGTAATCTATTTATACCTACGACTYAGACATGCACGTGAATATAAGACTCAAAATGCAAGACACTGTACAATGTGGATTTTTAAAATCCTTTTTCGATGGACTTTTGGTCCATGAAAATCTTTGATCAACATCATCATCATCWTTTTGTTGGACTTYTGGTCCATGATAAGTTTTGATTATTATTCATATGTCGACATCAGGGTAGACTATAATTTAGATCCCTTTTCCTCAAATCTACTCATTTTGCATATGCATAATATYCATCGGCTCCATCATATACCGGTATCATAATATATTTCAAGATATAATTTGCATGCTATCTTACAATGATATCTGAATAAATATTTCAACGGTACCATCATAACTTTTCTTATAGCATAGGCCATCTATTATAAGAATTCAGATATCTATATTACTTTTAGAGCGKTTCAATGATATCAATATACTATCACACCTTTAAAAGTGTCAACTGCACCATCTTGCCATGTATCAAATCTTTTTTTGGAATCGATCATATAATCTACACTTYAGGTGTAGTGTTTCAAGTATAATTGRCAAGATTTATCTCAATGTATACAATGATATGAYCAAAATGTATCTCTGTACGCTTCTAGAAGGGTCATAACGGTAAACAAATCAAATCATATATGTGCAACATATCTTGATAACATATGGATGAAAGTTGGCCGATAACATTTCAATTTATCATTATAGGGATCATYAGTTTAATTAATTTTGCCAACTTACTCCAATTCTCCCCCTAAGTTGGTAAAATATCTCATATATAGGGGCATCATCAAAATTATTGACCAACTTAGTATATCAATCTACAATACAATTCACTT
>SNQN01000783.1:62006-108749 GCA_008642245.1 Bassia scoparia | reverse complement strand
CTTGGCACTGGTATGAAGAATAAAGCTCTTAATATTTCTTTGCTCGAAGTGTATTTTATTATTACTAAGTGAGAGTATTTATAGAGTGAGGTATGAAAGCGTGGAAGCCAGGCAGTAAGTCCACCAACACATTAACTCCTATTTTGTAGGAGTGATGCTTAGTGGAACTTGACTACCAAGTTCACACACACACGATCTCACTTCTTCAGCTTATTCCCGTTGAGGTTCCTATTTTCTCTCAATTAGTTAGCTTGACAATCAAGCCATTTAAAAACACGTTTCCAATTGCTTCCTTATTTCTAGGGTTAATTTTTCTTTCAAAACCGAATAAGGATTTTTCATAAAACGTTTAAAACAAAAGATAAAATAATATATAGTTTTTAAGAAAATAAAAAAACCAGAAAATAATTCTTAACAATTTGTAAAACGATTTTATTTATGAAATATTTACAAGTTACCTAGGTTTTATTTTCCCTTTACAAACCACCAAATTATATCCTTAATTATTTAATTCACAAACTTATATTATATTCTTCTTTTTCTTCTGAGCTTATTTTTCATACCATACTGTCAAGTTATACAATAAATCTAAAATTACAAAACCCTAGATCTATCGTACCAAAAGTCTCAAAAACTGTTTAAGGCAATCGCTAAGGAACTCGAGTCTTCCTTTTAGATGAGCTTCTTCCTTGAGCTCAGTTTAATGTATCCAAGAGACCCGAGAACTTCTTTTTTCTCCTAACATTATCATCATTCCTTTAAGACATCTTCAATTATCAAACATCTGAAAACACAACACTTAACACTCATATCAGATAAACACTGATGAGTTTGCCTTAGTGGGTTTGTTATGACATTCATCAAAATTCATAGGGTTCAACAACATCATTTGGCCATTGATCTAACCAGGAAGCCTGTGAAGCAGAAGAAGATGCACTTCTCTTCTGAGAAGAACCAGGCCATTGAGGCAGAAGTAAACAAGCTGCTGGATGCAYGATTTATTGAGCTATGTCATTACCCTGATTGGTTAGCAAATATGGTGATGGTAAGGAAACCAAATGCAACATGGAGAATGTGTGTAGACTTCACTGATCTCAACAAAGCCTGTCCCAAAGATTGCTATCCTCTGCCCAGGATAGACCAGCTGGCTGATTCAACCAGTGGTCATGCTAGGCTCTTCTTCATGAATGCTTTCTCAAGCTACCATCAAATACACATGCATCCACCAGACAAAGAGAAGTCAACCTTCATAACTAGTTGTGGTGTCTATAACTATATCATGATGCCATTTGGGCTCAAGAATGCTGGTGCCACCTATCAAAGAATGATGGACCAGGTCTTTGAGACTCAAAGAGGCAAAAACCTGGAAGTGTATGTTGATGATGCTATTGTAAAAGTTGTTCATCCTGAAGATCACATTGAAGACTTAACAGAGACATTTGCTAATCTGAGAAAATACCAGGTTAAGCTTAACCCTAAGAAATGTGTTTTTGGGGTTAAGTCTTGTAAATCCCTGGGCTTTATGGTTAGTCAAAGAGGCATTGATGTCAATCCTGATAAAGTTAGAGCTGCACTGGATCTACCCGAGCCTAAAAGCATCAAGGACATCCAGAGGCTGACTAGAAGGATGGTTGCACTCTCCAGATTCATTGCAAGATCATCAGAGAATTCTCAGCCTTTTTTCAAGGTGCTGAAAGGGAATAAAGAATTCAGTTGGGGCCTAGAACAACATGAAGCATTCAATCAATTGAAGGAGCACCTGGTGAAGCTACCAACCCTTGCTAGGCCAGTACCAAGTGAAACATTGTTCCTGTATATTGCTGTCAGCCAGTCAGCTGTCAGTGCTGTCTTACTAGCTAAGAGAGCAGGACAAAGTGTAGCAACCTGTGTACTTTGTAAGTCATGCCCTGACAGGGGCATAAACCAAGTACCCTATGATCGAGAAGGCTGCCTATGTAGTAATCACATCAGCCAGGAGATTAAGGCCATATTTTGGTGCACATCCAATTGTTGTCCTTACTGACCTACCATTGGAGAAATCACTCGAAAAGCTTGAAAAATCTGGCAGGTTGACAAATTGGGCACTTGAACTGACTGGGTTAYGAATAACTTTTCAGCCAAGGACAGCTATCCAGGCACAAGCTTTGGCTTATTTTCTAGCTGAATGTTCCTATTATGAGGAACAAGCCACTCAGACAGTGCCTCGGGTTGTCTATACAGACGATTCATCAACAGATACTGGTTTTGGTGCTGGAGTGGTCCTGCTCTCACCAGAGAAGGATGTCATTGAGTATGCCTTAAAGTTTACATTTCAAGCAACAAACAATGAAGCTGAGTATGAAGCTGCTATTGCTGGATTACAGTTGTGCCTGTCCATTAGAGCCACCAGAGTATGTCTTATGACTGATTCTCAACATGTTGTCAACCAGTACAGGGGGGAGTATGAGGTCAGAGAGCTAATCTTACAGGCCTACTGTACCAAAATGAAGGAGGTAGCTTCCATACTTCAGTAATTGGAGGTTTGCTTGATTCCTAGGGAAGAAAATATCTTGCAAGGCTGGCTACAACCACCTTTCAAAATTTGACAAGGTCCATCTTTATGGAGTGCTTCCCAAAAGGAGCACAGAGTGTGAAGCTATGTATGTGTTCCAGGTTGGTCCACCCCCTTTGTGGATGGCTGACATTCTAGCCTATAACAGCATGGCACACTACCTTCTGACAAAGCATAGGCTAGGAAGGTCAGACTTGCAGCTCAGAGGTACACCATCATAGAAGGAGAAATGTACAGAAAGTCTCACACCTCTCAACTACTACTCAAGTGTGTTGATCCTAATGAAGGAAATTATATCCTTAGGGAGATTCATGAAGGGATTTGTGTCCACCATGCAGGCTCCAGAACCCTGGTTCACAAAGCTCTCCGTTTTGGTTATTACTGGTCAATAATGGATGCTGACTCCAAGAAGATGGTCACTGAATGAGATAAATGCCAAAGATTCTCACCTTCCATCAACCAACTAGCCAATGATCTGCAGCCAGTTCTGAATCTCATCCCGTTTGCTCAGTGGGGTGTGGATATCCTTGGTCCTTTCCCAAAGGCCCAGGGGGGTAAAAAAAATGGTTAATTGTTGCTGTTGATTAATTTAGCAAGTGGATTGAAGCTGAAGGGCTAACCAATATCTCAGAGAAGGATGTCAGTAAATTCCTATGGCAGAATATACAAACCAGATATGGCATTCCAGTCTGCATAGTATTTGACCATGGGAAAAAGTTTGACAATGATCCACCGAAGGCCTGGTTGTCTCAGTTCAAAATCAAGATTGCATTTTCAGTAGTTTGCCACCCATAATCCAATGGGCAGGCAGAGGCAGCCAATAAGCAGATCTTGAATGGTTTGAAAAACAAGTTAGATGACAAAAAGGGTTTATGGCTGCAAGAGCTACCAAGCACACTTTGGTCACTAAGAACCACTGTCAAGAGATCCACTTGTCACTCACCTTACACTCTGGTATATGGGACTGAAGCTTTAATACCTGTTGAGGTCGGCTCCACCTCTCTCAGACTTTCTCAATATAGCCAATCCCAAAATGAGCAGACTTTATCAGAATGCCTGGATCTGGTGACCTGATACTACAATAGAAGGGTAAGGCAAAGACCACTTGCAGTTGGTGACCTGGTACTGAGGAAGTCTGCATCAGTCCAGAAGGCTGGTATTCATGGCAAACTCTCAGCCACCTGGGAGGGACCATACCAAATCCATTCTCAAAGCATGGTTGGGACTTACAAGCTTATGGAGCTTGATGGCACAGAGCTGCCAAATATCTGGAATGCAGATCAACTCAAGAGGTATCATGCTTAAGTTTGTACTCACTTATTATTGGAAATTTTTGTAAAACACTTTAGTAAGTTATGAAATTCAACTATGTAATTGATGTATACTTATATATATGAAAAGGCAAACTAAGCCATTTGGTTGTAATTATTTTCTTTTTCTAGTGTTTTATTTTTCTTAGTTTTTTATGTTGTAAAGTATTTCATCTCCATTGAGATAAATACACTTAAAATCCTTTTCTTTCTACAGAGTTAGGTACTAGATTGGTGAAGAGCCATCTGGTCAAAATCCTGCTCTTACTAACAGGGCCAGGTACTAGATTGGTAAAGAGACATCTGGTCAAAATCCTGCTTTTACTAACAGGGCCAGGTACTAGATTGGTGAAGAGCCATCTGGTCAAAATCCTGCTCTTACTAACAGGGCCAGGTACTAGGTTGGTGAAGAGCCATCTGGTTAAAATCCTAATCTTTATGAGATGAGGTGCCAGTCTGATTATGTCAACTGACAAAAATCCTAGTTCACTAGAGCTAGGTACCAGTATGATTATGTCCCCTGGTAAAATCCTATTCTTCATGAGAAAAGGTATCAGTATGATCATGTCATCTGACTGAAAACCCTGTTTCCTTGCAAGCAGGTATTAGGATGATTATGTCACCTGGTAAAACCCTGCTCCTTACACAGAGCAAAATACCATAAGATTATGTCTTTTGGTTCATTTTATGCTAAAAATTTGAAAGGAGTTTTTTACTTCATGCAATTTGGCATAATTATTTAATGGTTGCATAGGTAAGTCATCTTACAAACTTATGTGTTTTAAATATTTTAACATATTAAATCCCACAAGTCTTGGGGGGGGCGGGGGCGGGGACAACTAGTACCGTACCCCTGGTAGGATTTGACAGAAAACATGCATTTTTTTGTTTTATTTTATATGGCAAATCCATTATATTCATGCAAATTAACACACATTTTTACATCAATTGGTTATGGGTTTGTATCACTAAGTTTCAAACTTATTTGAATTAATACAAATACATTAATTCCTATAAGTCTTGGGGGGGACAACTAGTACCCCTGGTACCATCCACTTGGTTGATTAGACCCTATATACATGTCAAATATGATCACATAATTTAAATACCAGGATTTTTAAACATTACTGGGTTTATTTGTGCATGTTATAAGCATAAACTAGAGTACTTCATAAAACAAAAATATTCAAAGTCCTAAGGAACTACTGCCCTTATGGGCAAGCTATTACATAGGCATAATAGTGTATGCCTGGCTCAGGCTCCAAAAGAGTGCCCTATCAAAGGCCAGTAGCTAATTGTTCTCTAAAAACAAATACAATTAAGTTTGTTCATAACATTGTTTTTTGAACTACAACACACAAAAAATAGCAAAGAGAAAAGATGCAAAAGCTGAAGGTAGGATAAAGGCAGAGGCATTGAAGTACGTCATGGAGCCAGATCAGGTGAACTTCCACTAGAAGAAGTCTCTGATTTACCAGGTAGCCACCCGAGTTCCTATGCAGGAGCATTCAGCTGGGACTCCTCAGCTGTATCACAATCTTTGTTTGGCTCACCTGCATTATCTCCCTCCTGGTGTTGGTCTCCTTGGTTATCTCCAATATGAGTTGCTTCAACAGGTTTGGTTTCCTCATTGGCACTCTGCTCTACCTCTTTGTCTGTCTCTCGGATAGCCACATCCCCCGCAGCTGGTCCTTCCTGGTTAGTGCTTTGGGCTACTGGAGGATTTTCATCCATTGGAATCTCAGCAGAGCTGGCAGCCATTGGTGAAGCCCCTTGAGAGTTGATGGGATCATTAGCATCACCTGAAACAAAATCATCTCCCATGGTTATGATCAGAACCAAGTCATCAAGACCTGGTGTGTTGTCAAGGAAAGTTAGTTCCATACCTTTCTCCKCTTGCATGTCTTCATTACCAACATCCTCAATATGTTCAGTCATCTGATCTTGAATGTTGGGAGTGAAGAATTCAGCCAGAGTGGGTGGAAACACTTAACCAGGGGGGCTTATATCACCAACTCCAACCTTCAGAGCCTCTTCCACCTTGGACCAGTCCAGGTTTGGGTCCACATGCTTAGCACACCTGAAGCAGACTAGCCAGGTATAGTAGAAGTGGCTGCTGAGGTCCTCCTGCATCTTTAGTTTCTCATCTTTCAAGGCACCCAGCTCTTCAGTCATCGTTTTCACCAACACATCCATCCCAGCCAGGCTTGCTCTCTCCTGTGTTAGAGTGTTTTCCAGGGTAGTTTTCTCTTCAATGAGCTCATTGATTTTGATATCCCTAAAGGACACATCTTCAACCAGGCCTGAGACCCTCTGCTCTGCAAGCTCCTTGCTCCTTTGGGCTTTGTCCCTGGCATCTATGAGTGTCTTCTTTTCTGCTTCCAGCTGAGTGACGGTGCCTTGGGCAGTCCTCAGATTGCCATGGACCCTTTCAATCTCATCATTGGAACCCCTCTTCAAGCTCTCATAGTTTTGCTCAAGGGCCAACTGCCTTCCTTCAATTTGCTTGTTTCTTTCTACAAGGCATGAGCAGGCATGGGTGGCAGCTTCATAGCTCAGAGAGGTGATCAACCCAAACTTGACAGCCTGCACAAGGTTCACATGTTAAAGTTAGGGTCACCCATAAATATCTCAAATTGATTAAAGCTTAAAAAACTGGAGATAAAGATTATAACTAAGCTAGATGTTACTCAAAGAGCTGGTTAGAGACCTTGTCATCCTCCATTATTGGAGCATCATATGGAGAGATAGCATGGAAAAGCAGAATCCTAGCCACCAGGCTACTCTTATCAAGGTTGGGCCCAGTTAAGCCCCTTTTTGGGTAGGTCCTAGCCTCTCCAAAGGCAGTCCTGACTGCAAATAAAACTGTGGCTGCACCATAGAATGGTCCAAAGGATGATGAAGCTAGTACATTTGCCCATTGATAGGTGGTCATTGTTGTTGATGTTGTTGCTGTTATGGCTGTTGTTGTTGTTGTTGTTGTTGCTACTGCTGTAGTAGTTGTTGTTGTTGTTGTAGTTGTTGGCGTTGTTGTTGTTGTTGTTGTTGTTGTTGTTGTTGAGGTTGTAGGTGTAGCTGAAGTTGAGATGATGGGAATGCCAATAGGTTCCAGGCTGGCAGAAGCAGTGGACTGGAGGCTTGAGACACCAGTCCACACTGACAAAGTTGCTGCAGTTGATGGGATGGTCCCCATACCAGCCTCGAGATACCAAGGTCCAAATCCACTCGATTGGTGCATCCCAGGCACCCCATGCAGATTGCCTCCACCAGAGCTCCACTCTGCCTCCTGGATCTCCCTAGCCACTTGGAGGCCAATATCTTCCTGGGTTTTCCTGTTCTTAGCCTCATCCTCCTCATCACTATCGATGGACACAACTTCATCCACCTTCTTTTTCCCTTTGTCACCAGGCTGGTCTTGCAGGGTTTGAGAAGACTGACCTCCTAGGRTGGGCCATTGGCCATCAGGAACAACCATGGTTATACCACCTCTGTGGATAACTCTACCCCCTTGAATTGGGGAAGGGCTCCTCCTGGATGGAGGAGAGATGGTGCTCCTGAGGGTTCCAAAATCTGGAATCCTCAGCCGATTCCTGGTCAGTCTAAAGTCAGGACCAGTTGTGGTCCTGCCACCACTCCCTGTAGGAGTGGGAGCTCTGGATCTCCTTCCACCATGTGGGGTGATTCGCATGTCAGCTCCAGTATTCTTTGCCTCTGATGCCCTTGAGAGGCACTGATGTGCCTGCAAGTTCTCCTGACCAGCTCCTGATGTGCTGCTTGACATGTTGGATGGTTGTTACTGAAAATTTTCTGCAGTCCAGGGATCTGTGGGTTTATTCCTCACCGAGTGGTCAAACACCTCAGGGTCTATCACCAAGTCGTCCAGAGTCACAATCTGATCTCTTAACACACCAGAATCTGGAGAAAGAGCAGTGATGTTCCTAGTTGGAGTTCTCCTGATGTTCAGAATTGACCAGTCCAAGTTCCCAAGTGCCTCCACTGCACATACAACAAATGCAAATTGGTTAGTTTATAAATTTAAATTAATTAAGCATGGAAGTATAAAGTGCAATTAAAGGAGCTAAGGAGTTAGAGAGACTTCAATTCAACAGAACTTACTTCTAGAAATTCTCTTGCTTAGATCACCAGCAGCCAGGTACAACTCAACCTTTAAAAGGTCAAAGTGAGGTAGCCAGTTTTTGGGAGTGGGGCTCTTTCCTTTGGACCTGACACCATAAGCCTGAAACKATTGAAAAGTGGCTTTTTCCCTCTCTGTGGTAAGGCTGCTGGGAGATAGGGCTTTCCTCTCTAGGGCCTTGTTTCGGGTGAACTCAGTCCTGGCCTGGAACAYGTAGGGGTGCTTCTCATGAAGAGGAACTCTTAACCACAGCCATTTTTGTGTCCACTTTTTCAGACCCCCAACCAAAGGGTAGGAGGTGGCATATGTGTCATTTCCTCCCTTACCAACTTCCAGGGAGTACCAGCCCGTCTTAATCTGGGTTCCCCTGTAAGCCTTCAACCAGAACAAGGTCCTAAAACCTTGGTTAACATCTCCAGTTCCAAGAAAGTGCAGACCCAGATGAAGCTAATGATCCTCTGAAGAGCACTAGGGGCAAGTTGTGACAGACTGATCCCCCACAAATCAAGCAGCTCTACCATAAAAGGGTGAAGGGGAAACCTAACACCTAGTTCCAAATGGGCTATGTATATGGGAATTCTGAACCTGGGAGATGAGAAAGCTGACTGAGGGATTTAGAACCTCAAACCAGTACCCAAAGCTGGCTCCAAACCCATACAACTCTCCATCCCTGATGTCATACCTCTTCTCATATGACTTTTGAAGGAATTTTGGGTCAAGAGCAGTGTGGGCAGGGCCATCATTTTCCTTAACATCAGCCCATCTGACTGAAGTCTAGTGGTGGTTGTCAAGGTCTAGGAACCTGGTGCTCCTGAAGTTCCCTCTCTCGTCCCTAGGAGCCTTTTCTCTAGCTCTTGACCACCTATCCATAGACGGTCCTGCTTGTTCATCTTCCTGGGTGATCATGGCCCGGCACCTGTCCACCTCTTCCTTCAGCCCACTGGATACAACCCACGGTATCTCCTCCTCTTGTAGTCTGAGGGCAGTACCAGCTTCACCAGCCGCACCTGTCCCTCTAGTGAAAGAAGGAGTGCTGCTACGTGGTCCAGCAGGGGATGGGTCAGAGGTACTAGGTCTTGAGGTCACACTCCTAGTGGACTGGCTTCTAACCCTCCTAATCAGAGGTTGGGAATCCTCACTAGGTTCCTCATCAGTTAAATTTATGGAGTTTTCGGACCTATTTTGGGAGTCACTATATTCTTCATACATTCTACAGAAATCGACCACAAACCAAAGGAAAAAAAAAGAAAAAACGAAGAAAAATCACAAACCACACCAGCAAAAATCGAGAAAGCGCTACAATTGGTGGACATGCAAGTTAAATTCAAGAAAGAAAGAGGGGGTTACCTGATCAATTGAAGGGTGTGAACCTTTGCACTTGATCAAAGGCAGGCCACGAAACCCTCAGAAACTTCCTTATCACAAACAGAAATGCAGCTACCAGGTGAGAATTTGAAGGTTGGACTTCCAATTCCTTGCCCTTTGCTATAGTGATTGAATGCTCGGAATGGTGAAACTGTTGGTTTTCTTCTTGCTTTTTCTCTCTCTCAAGTTTTGAAATTTTTGAAGTAACAATTTGTAAAAGTGAATGTTGAAGTGACCCGCCATAAATAGGGGAAGAAGTAACCGCCTTCAATTCGCCCACAATGGCAATAACTGCTTGGATAGTGGAGGAGTAATCATCACGTGGCAGTAAAGTGCTGAAACTAACTGCCCAAGTAAAAACCGCCCACTAATCGAGGTTTACCTGGTAAACTAGGTAGATATATTGTCTTGGAAAGGTCCTCTATGGAACCAGGGACAGACCCTGGTAATCCAGTAACCTGGTAAAATCTTCAGATATAACCAGGTGTGGCAGGGGGCTAGTTGATGGTACATATTAGTTACTAGGCCTAATATATACCAAGGCCCATATACACATACCCAGTGGACCGACAACACAAATAAACCTAGGCTCAAATGGAGTCAAAACACTTTCCACCCAGTCAAAAGGTGAAGCATGTGTAGGACACATAACCTGGTAATTCGTGTGACACTTGTCATTGAGGAGACACATGCTCCTATGCATATAGTAGTATAAAAGACAGTCTTAGGCCACCCAGGCCTGGTAAGTTCACATAAACACTCTTTACCTACTTTCTCTCTCTAAACTGCTTAACTACCTGGTATAAACTCTGACACCTCCATCGAAGGGGTTGTTCCTAGGTTGCCCCAGGGTAGTTCACCCTGAGTTTTGTAGGTACTTGGATTGCAAGACAAGTTCAACTCCACCACCACCGGCTCGTTGGCCATTGCCACGTCAGCAGTACCAATTATTGTACCAACATTACTTATTATAAAAAGGATTACCCCTTTTGAAAAGAACCCCCTTATTTTTTTTAATTAAACCACCAAACCTTTACAAGTTTCAACTAGCACCACCACATCTTAAACTCTGGTGAGTTTCAACTTTTCTACTAGTTTCCAAAGAAAAAAAAAACATAAAGCAGCAGCAATATAGCAACAAAAAAATAACATACAACAACACCACATCAGTATATACTGTTTTCTTTCAAATAAAAGCAAAAGGAAACAATGTACCTTCTCGGGAACCAAAGGTAGTCTACTCGATATTGTTTCTTGCATATATCGGCACACATAGTAGCCACAATCCACGGTATTTAGAGCTTGACGGGGACACTTTCAATCACACCCAAACATAATAATGTTAGTGTTTAATGTGTAAAAAAAAAATACTCAACTAATAAATTTCACAAGTACACAGATTAAAATACTTACTTGTCTTTTAACCCATTTAATTCCCGAATCTCTTTTTTTCATTTTCTTGATGTCCTTTCGATAAGTTTGGCTAAATTTTTTAATTCCCCTAAGACACATGTACAAAGCAAATATTAACACTACCATGAAATTTTATCACAAATTAGTTTATCTATTTTACTACAATAAGAATGACATACTCATTGATGATTCTTTGTGCAAATGCCCGAATTTCATTTTCTTCCTCAGCGGGATCAAGCCAAAAAACCAGTCCATTCCACGGACTTATAGCTGCAAGCATCCAATGTCGACTACAACAAAAATAATTAAAGGTACTAATTAAAACAATACAAAGATGTCAAACATAATCAAATCGAGATATACTTACACTTCATTATAAGGTGCAAAAAACAATTGATTTTTGTTTTGTCCTTCTTTGCACGCAAATGCTTGACACAAATAATTTATACGATCTTCTTCTTCAGTGGGGGTTAATGGAGAGATGTAGTTTGGATCAATAAAACCATACATCCTCGATATGCCATACTTAGTGCATAATTCGCTCAACTCGCATTGCATCATGAAAAATAATTCATATCAAATTAATTTTACAAATCTTAATTAAAAAAAATTACTATAACAAGTAATGTACCTCATAAATATTGATAAGTGATCAACTCCGACCTCTCTTTGGAAACACCAATTCTAGATGTCTTAATAATCAAGAATGGCATCACGCTTAAGCTGAAACACGGTCTCCGAAATCTCTAACTTGATTGTTTTCCCACTCTTTTTCAATAATGAACCTTGAAAGTTTTCAGTAGACCAGAGTTCACCTTTAAACAATCTTGCTCCGTAATTACATACTTCCGAGACGTTGATCCTTGCGATGATGGTGATCTAGAGGGTTGGTTGTTCAACTTTCAAACCTTTCCAAACTTATAAAAACACAAAAATATAAAGGTCAAGGATTATATTACACTAAAGGATTATCGTAAATCTTATTAATATATAATACATACCTTTTTCTTTGGAAACATTAAGTGAGTAGGCCATTGGATAAAAGAGGCTTTTGCTTGACAAACTACCTTGAACTCTTGCGTAGGACAAGGGAGTAATGCTGACGGAACAAGTTCTTCGTTTATGGAAACTCGATGAAATCCTTGTTGCACGCTATCGAAATGATTGAGCACAACTTGTGTTGCACATGGTACGTAGACCTCTCCAAGTGCAACAAATTTTTATCCCCTTGTCTGTCTCAATTGCTAAGCAACACTCGTGTGATCCCTGATGAAATAAGAATATGTGCTTAGATATTATTAACATTAAAGAATAATTGAACAAAAGGCAAGGATAATAATTACCTCAGGAACATCCAACTCACTAATAGGATGAACATCATAATTAGTCTGTGGAGTGTTTGATTTCAGATGAACAACTTGATGAGTTGGAGAAAGTTGATGTAATGGTTGAGAAGTAGAAGGATGATGATCATATACTACATATTGGGTTGTGGTTCGACATTATTATGATCAGGCCATGGAACTTTGTAAGGTTCCACTTGAACTAGGTTCTCTTGAAATACATGAGTTGTAGTGGCATCATTCAATTGTTGCTCATTACCACCAAAATCGCTTAATAATAGTTTGGTAAAGTSTCCACCTTCATTTCTTGGTGCAGCAAATGTAGTAAAAGGAGAACCACCTGGTTGTTTATTCACTTGGCCACTCATATCAGCATTGAATTCATTGCCTAGTAGACCACCACAAGTTAAAGTGAACTGTTTTAGTTGATCTGGGTTTAAAATCGACATCATGAAAGACATCATCACTTTTTTATTATTTTTTATCAAATCAAGCTCTAACTTAAAAGCATTCATTTCAGCATGAGATGTTGTTGGTGGTGTGTGTCTATTCAATCCAAAGTATTCACGATTTGTGATACCGGATCCAACTCCCTTAATGCGCCCACCATGCTCTGGCTTCTTTAATACTTTAACTAATATGTCTTCACGTCGATTGGTAATTTCAATTTCACCCTTCTCAACTTGAGCTTGCAATTGATAATAGTAAATAGCAATAACAATAGGAAAGTAAGCCCTTATATAAATGAAATAATGAACTTAAAGAAAAAGATGTTATCATTATTGTCTTATAATTGACTTTGCAACTTGTTCGTCTAGTGGATTATCAAACTTGAGTACGCCATTTTCTTGACGTGAATGTGCTCAAATCCAAGTCAAATGTCGAGGAACACATTCAACCTGGATCCCTCGGTCGATAATATCTTTTGCCTACAACATATGACATGGTATTAGAGACTTACTATTTCCCTTGGTCGAGGAACATATGACATGATATAAGAGACTTACTATTTCCTCTTCGAAGTATAAGTATCCACGCCGACTTCCTCGGTAGGTTGACTTGTTCAACAATGACCTTTCTCCACTACTTTCACTAATAGATTTCATAGAAAACATTTTCAAAGTTAATAAATAAATTAGCTAGAAACTTTAGCATTCTTTTAAAGTCAAAAAATGAACGGCTGCTTTAACTTACATTTGCCATTGGATTTACAATGAAGGCATATCCACGAGATTGCCTTAGAATTAGCCCATAATAAGATAGCAACTAATAAAATTGTTAGCTAAAATAGTGCTTGTGTGTACATACCTTGAATTTTTCATCGGTATACATCTCCTTAAATTTGTCCCAGGTTCCTTGCACTACTACAAAAAAAGCCTAAGAGACCGGTTAAAAAAGGCCAAAGAGACCGCAAAATAACCAGTTTTTAGGTGAGAGGGCTCTTAGGTAAAGAGACCGGTTACTTTTTACGGTCTCTTAAATTGATCAAAGAGACCGGTGCTAAGCTAAAACCGGTCTCTTTAAGAATAATCAAAGAGACCGGTTTCACACACAACTGGTCTCTTTGTTACCCACCTAAGAGACCGGTTCTGACACATAACCGGTCTCGTTGGTAAATATCTTTTAAAAAAAATAAAATTGACCATACTTACATCTCTATATGCAAGCTGGCCAACATTACCATTATTTCAATAAAAACAATAAATAAATAAACATTTTTTAAGGAATATAAATATACAGTTATACACTATAACAAATTACGGAGTAATATATATCTGAAATACACTATAACAAATTACTAAAAAAATACTGTATTATATACATTTGTACATCCAAAAACAATACGAAATTCCCATAAAACTTGTCATTTCAACTATTGTTTTAACCTGTAAAAACAAATAAAAAAATTTGTTAGTGAAAAAAACAAAATCAACCAAAAATCAAACATAACTATAATCAACCAAAAAGATTCAATAGATTGCAACTAAGGAGTATGAAAAAAACAGAAATAAACGGCAAAAATTTCGAATAAAAAACTCATGCATTTGAATTTTTATTATAAAAAATTCGAAAAAATCAGTAATAGAAAAACCATTAATAAGATAACCCAAACATCAAAAACACAAAAAAAAAACAAGATGAACCCAAAAATCATCAAATAAGAATAAAGAAAGACGCTTAGTACACAACAAAAATCTGGAAAAAAAAAAGTAAAGAAAAAACTCAAATTCAATTAAATTCATTCATTCAAAAATTAGAAACAAAAAAGAAAAGAAAACTTACAAGTTGAAGTCGAAACTCATCGAATTCTTCATTTTCTACTCAATATATAACAAAATTAAATCGGTTTACAAACAATATTTGAAATGCCAAAACCTCAACGAAAATAAGATCGACATTTACATATTTTCGCTAAACGAAAAATTGATGATTTATCAAATAACTGAGAAAACCCAGAAAAAAGAAGAAAAAACCTAAAAAAAATCTAAAATCGAAAACAAACACCCTAAAAACAACTAGAAGAAATTGATCAAAAGAATCGAAAATCAAAATAGAAAAAATAATAAAAATGAAATACAGATCTATAAAATCTATCATTAAAAAAAGCTTTAAACTTTGAAAAATATAATTCTCATAATAAACAAAAAAATATTCAAAAAATCGAAATTGAAGACCAAAACAAATCTCTCCAAAACAAATCGAAAATCAAAAAAGCAAGACAAAAAAAAACCCAGATCTACTGAAATCGATTTTTTTACTGAAAAACGAAACAAAGCAAATAAAAAAGTGCATTAGAAATAAAAATTTACCTTCATCTCAATATCGAGCAAATTCGGATGTAAATAATCAGCGAAGAAACGAAAATCAAGCAAAGAACGAACGAAAATCGAGTGAAATTAATTTTGATTCAAAGATCTAGAGAACGAACAAATTAATGAATGGTCTTGTGTTGATGGATAAAGGAGAAAGAAGGCATGTGTTTATGAAGAAATAAGAAAGCAGAAAGGAGAGAGGAGACAGGAAAGAAGAAAAAGGAAAGAGGAGAGAGGAGGTATGTAGCGTGAAATTAAAGAAGAAAGAGGAGAGAGGAGGTTGCGTGAAATTAAAGAAGAGAGAGGAGGTAACGTGTGTAAGGTTTGTTCCATGACAATAAAATAATATAAAAAAATATTCAACAACTAATTACTACATAACAACGTGTATATGCTACTTAGAACAAGTCTTTGACAAAAAATAAAAAAATAATAAAAAATTGGATAAGAGACTGTTTATCAATGTCAGGTCTCTTATAGGTATCTAAAAGACCGGTTGGACTAAATAACCGATTTCTTAGTTTAAGAAATCGGTAAATTAAATTGACCGGTTTCTTAAAACTGGTGCCTTTGCCCATTTTTGTAGTAGTGTTGATTTATGAAGGGGTATTTCCATGGTGCTCTGGACCTCAACCTGGCAGACTTCTTATGATACAACCATCGTTTTCTTAGTCGAGTTTTAAAAGCTCTACATCGCTCACCAGCTTAACACAAGATCCATTTTCTTCGAGATTTTAGTACTACAAACCCCTTCTGAAAAATACATAAAGAATATGTAGCATTAATAGAGAAGTACATTTGAGTGTAGTGTTTTTCAAAGTATTTTAAGTTGCATATATCATTACCGTAATGACATCATACAATTCATCCAAGATTTCTCTTGGGACATTCTTCCACGTCCTATAAGTAATGCTTACTCGCTCCCTGGCAACTACACCCAAATAGGTAGAAAAAGTGTCTCTATACGGCCCACATGGTACTTTCGAATGGAATGCCACTCCAAGGGAAGTTTTTTCCCAGTTTGAGTGGCATTCCCCACAATTGCAAGAACAGTCCGACCCCTCTCTTTATCACACTTTCCTTTTTCAAAATCAGAATCATCAGAATCTTCAGAGGTTGCATCACCTTGTAGCTTTGTTGCTTGCATCCTCTTTTTTGCCATGAAGCTGTAAAAACAGAAAACAACACTTGTTATATGTAAGAATACCCATTCATGCTTTCTATAACATGCTATTAAGTTTAGGCAAGAACTAAAATTAATTAGTCTAACACAAGCTATCACAGTAGCTACCACTCACAGAATACAATACAATAGAATAGAATTAATTCTCTGAACTTCCAAAATAATAGACCCAATATGTATAGTGAGAGTTATAACAACCAAGCTGCCTCGCAATTATATATTGATTTTAATAACCTAAATAATCGACTAAGACAAGGGAAGTAAATCGTAAACAATAACCATCATGCTTAATATACGCTTCGAAATGTGACCAAAAAATCAATTATGATCATAATCTGATATATAATCTAGTGACACATGTACCTTCAAAATCAAGCACTTGATCTTCTAAAGTAGTATAAATATCAACATACTTCAACAAAAGATCGACCCGAATTTTCAGTTTAGTAATTGATTTAAAACGACACATTCAACCCAAAAAAAAGAAAAAATTAACTCATACTTTTGATATTAAGAGAAGACAAATTTAACGGTCACGGTAGTAATAAATTAGAGATAATTAAGAGAAGACAATTCTACCTAAATTTCAATATCTTATTTCTTATGAAGACGACGAGGTTTACGTTTACGAGAATTATCTACGCCTTCATCGTCAACAAAAGTATCTTCAGCGTGGTCAGGACGTAGATATACCGATGAATCATCAACCATTTGATCAACCATAGTATGAACTTGCAGCACCATTCTAGAAGACTCATCTTCGATGTTAACATCGTCATCAACATCGTCATCATCAGAATCGTCATTGTCATTTCGAGGCCTTGGAGTTATAACAGCTAACCTTTTCTTATTGCATGGATCAATCATGTAAAAAACTTGTTTTTGCTTGACTTGCTAGTATGAATGGATCTTCTTTATGGCCCAACTTGTCAAAGTTAACCAAAGTAGTGCTCCCTAGTTCATCATAAATGACACCGTTGTTGTTGTCAACCCATTTACATCCAAAAATTGGTACGAAGAAACCGTTGTAATGCAACTAAAATATTTCTTCAATAATTCCATAGTATTGCATTTTACCAAAAAGAGGTCTTTTGTCTTTGGCGCAAGCAAAGTGCATCGCTTCAGCTTCCAAAGTCACCCCACTATTTTGCATGGTATTTACTTCATCATGAGCCCTAGTGTAGAATATGTAGCCATTACACACATATCCTGAATAAAAGGAAGCATTGAAGCTCGGTCCATAAGCTAAGCTCTTTAGTCGATTGGATATAGAAACAGATTCATCATGAGGCTCTCTTGTCACTTGACACTTCAACCATATGTGGAATGTTTTGTTGTGTTCACTAAGTAATGCTCGCTCGGTTGCCTTTGGATTTTGCTCTCGCAAGTAAGCCAAGTGCATTTGAACATAAGGTGCGACTTCTGGTTCATTAAGAAGGACATAAGTGTGAACCATCCGCCAACGCTCAAGTGAAATGTCGAGCCTCTTGTGACCTATGGTCCCATGTCCTTCTTATCTCCCACCATGTCGGGATTTAGGTAGCCCGATAGCCTTCACATTACCAAGGAATTCACTGCTAAATCAAGCAGCATCTTCAAAAATATAATCTCTCTGCAATGCATTCTTCGGGACGAAAAGGATTCTTGACATATTCCTTGTATGTTTTCATTTTCCTTTCAAAGGGATATTGATTTCTCAAGTACACGGGGCCGCAAAATCTAATCTTCCTTACCAAATGAATTGTCAAGTAAATCATAATATCAAATAAAGATGGGGGAAAGAACATCTCTAACTGACATAGAATGACAAAAATTTCATCTTCAAGGAATTTCAAGTCCTTAGGATCAATGACTTTACTATATAAAGAATTGAAGTAAGAGCAAAATCGAATAATGGCAGATCGAACATTTTTAGGTAAAATTGAACGAATAGCCACTTTCAACAAGTACTGCATCAAAATATGACAATCATGAGACTTTAAACCTACAAGTTTTAAATTATCCATATATACAACGTTCTTGATGTTTAATGAAAAACCCTCTGGAACTTTCACACCAGCCAAACTTTCACAAAACTCTTTCTTCTCTTTTCTTGAAAGAATATAAGATGCTGGAGGAAGATACTTTCTTCCATTCTTCTCCACTGCATAGAGTTCATTTTTTATGGGTTATGTTAAACGTCGCCCGCAAATTACCGTATTTCGCCCGCAATACGTATTAAATACAGGGTGAAATTACCCTTTCACCCTTACTTATTTTTTCACTTTAAARRCACCATTCCTTTCTCTCTCTTCACACWTACTCRTTTTCCCTCTTCCCTCTTCACCTCTACTTTTACACTACCACCACCAAGATTGTAGAACTACCACCAACCACCACCATCACCGACAAACACCACCACCACCAAGTTCACAACCACCGCCGCACCACCACCACCTTCAACCGCTCACCGCGGCCGACGGCAGTCCAGACAGCCGTGAGTAGGAGCATGGACGACCAAGCGGACTCCTCGAACAACCCAACGTCGGTAAGTTTTCCGGCGAATTTTTTTTTAAAAATATTATGTCCGGCCTAAATGGTTGGACCACCATGGAGGTCCGGCCTAAATGGTGGACCATCCATGGAGGGTCCGGCTAAATGGTTGGACATCATGGAGGGTCCGGCCTAAATGATTGGCCATCCATGGTGGGTGCGGCTAAATGATTGGACTCCCACGGATGGTCCAACCATTTAGGCCGGACCTCCCATGGGGAGTCCAACCTTTTAGGCCGGACCTCTCTCGTTCCTATATATTTTTTTTTATTTTTTTGGTTTTGGTTAATGTTTTGTAGTTTATGATTTATTGCTTGCAAGGAAATATTTAGAATAATTAATTAATTAATAAAAATTGTAGTTTGTTTTTTGTAATTTTTAATATGAGAAGTAATTAATTATAATAAATTGATAATTAATTTTGTTCTATTTATGTGTGATGTTATAATTTAACAATCTAATTAAAAGTGTTCATTATTATGCATGATTTTAATTTTGCAGTGTAAAATAACTTGATTGTTTAACGATTTTTAATAAAATTATTATTAATGGTAGGCTGGTTATGGAGGTGATGGGATTGATTATAGTAGTCATTTTGAGACGTCAACGCTATTCGCAGACGAGAATGAGTTGTACGTTTGGGCTAAAGCAATTGCTGTGAAACTTGGTTTTATTCTGGTGAAGTGTAGGAAAAATACACAACGAGATGGTCGTCCTTATGTGTACTTCAGATGCAATCGAGCGGGCCAAATCGTAGCGCGAATCGTGACTTGAGTCAGGCTCTCGCAAAAATACGAAGAGCAAAGGGTGCGAGTGTCCTTTGGGTATAAAGGGCATGTTAAGGAAGCAACAAGATGGATGGATAGTGGTAGTTGAAGCAGGGGCTCGTGGAATGCATAATCATCTTTCATAGTTTACGCTCAAGGTCATCGTGAGCTTAGCCATCTCACTCCTGATTCAAAGAAAATGGTGCGAGAGTTGACGGCGGCTCGAGGACAGCCTAGGTGGATCATGAGTGTCTTGAAAGACAAGTTCTGATTGTATCCAACCATCAGACAAGTATACAACGAGCGAATGAAGATTCGCAAAGAAATGGCGAGGGTAGAGATATTGTTCAGCAGTTCTGACCTTGCTACGAGGAGAAATATGTTCACTGGATTCTAATCGATCTGGGACCCGTCAGGTACGACATGCATTCATGGCACACCCACTAGCCGTCAACATGCTACGTACATGGCCTCACGTCATTCTTATGGATTCCACGTACAAACCAACCGTTACAAGATGCCATGTTTGAGATGGTTGGTAACACAACGAATCACACTTCTTGATCGCATATGTTTTTGAGAAGAGAAGACAAGGAGAGCTACAAATGGGTCTTTGAAAAGCTTAGGACGCTTATAGGTACGGATGTAGAGCCTACTGCCTTAGTGACTGATCGTGAGGCGGGTCTTCTAGCACCTCTTGCTGAAACATTTCCAAATCCCATCATTCTATTGTGCAGCGGGGTGGCAGTAATTAACAAGGACGTGGAGGCTTACGTGGCAGTAGTCAACCAAGGAGCATGGGTGAAAGGTTCAAGAGGGGTAGGTGGAAAGAGAGTCAGTGGAAGCTACATCCGAGGAAGAGTACCACTTGCATTGCGTAACTTAAAGGCAGCTTGGTGTGGTCGATGGCCATGTATTGAACAGTGACTTTGAGAGCACTTGGCTTCCGCACAAGGAGAAGTTTGTTCGAGCTTGGACTAACAAGGTTCTTCATTTGGGCAAACCACGACAAATCAGGGTCGAGAGCAACATTCGGTTATCAAGAATGGATTGAGACACCTAAGGATGCGCTGGACACCATTTTCAAAGGTCCATCGTTTTTGGACATAACAACCTCTAACTTCTATATATTAGAGGATTGCGAGCGAAGGCGTAGTTAAGACCAAAGTCGCATTTCAGCATATCCAGGGACATGTGTCACATTTCTGCATTGATATCTTGGAAGCGGAGATGAGAAGGATGCGAGAGTTGAGTGAAGAAGTGTTTAGGGTTGTGGATGCACCTTTGCTTACTACTCAGGTTGCCGTGTGCGTGTACCATCAGGAGGCATTGAGAGAGGTGGTCCCCCATCTACAGAGATCATGTACATCCATTTTGGATGACACTTGTGATAGGGCAAAGTGTAACATGATGCCTTTGCTGATGAGTCAACACAGATTTGGACTGGTTTATGGAACTTGTCGACAAGGTTAAAGTTTGTGACCCGGCCACACTAGCACAATATGTCGCATCCTGGAAGGTGAGTTAAACCCGAAACAATGGATATTGAGGAGCCCGAGGTAAACGAAGCCCTAAGGGTCGCGAGCTCATAAAACTGGCCAACTTCTCGCAACTTTAGTCGTTTTGAGTATGTGGCCAACTCAACGACAGCTAAGACCGGAACCGGGCGTGGCAAAGGACATTCGAAAATTTAACACCATCAAAATCAGAATCGGGTAATATATATTTTTATTTACATTAATATTTATTTGTAGTATGTTTTTAGTAATAATAATTTTATTAATTAATTATTTAATTATTTTTATATTTTTATTTTTTTATTTTTTTCATTTTGCTTGTGTATCTGTTTTCAGTAAAGTCAATGAGCATGGATAATTACTGGTTACATCCGGGGAGCTCCTTCTATAATATTGTCGTTTGTTGATCGGGTTATGTGATGTGGTTAGTGATGGCAATTGCGGTTTCAGAAGTAGTTGCAGATTGGCACTTTGGTGATCAAAACCGGTGGCCAATGGTTAGAGAAATGATAGCAAACGAGGTAGCCGCAAAGCCTATATACCGCAGAGTATATTTCAATGATTTTGAAGCGGCTGTTCAAAGAATTCGATGGGATGGCGGCGTAGTGGGAGAAGCACATTGGATGATGGTTATGTGTGATTTGTTCCGATTGCCAAATTCGGAATGTTACGGTGTCTCTATTCTACGTGGTTGACGATTCTCTGTCACCTTGCGTCACAATCCTTCCATGGCATCGTCCTTCAACAGTTATAAGTCCATGTAACATCAACACACCAAGTCGGACCTAAGTTAGCAAACTCTGGATCATCAATCTCTGTGAGAACTAGTGTTATACCAATAGCCCTTATGTATTTCCCCACGATCTAGCAAGACCCGTAAGTAACCAACTGACATTGTAGGTATGAGGTTTACGGGGTCTGTGGCATTTCAAGGGCAAGTCCGGTAGAGGTGGAATGCTTGAATACGACGAACTGCCTAAGTACACGCTCAGGTTGTAAGCTCAACGATATGCCGAAACGCTATACGTCCATGTAACCGTTCTCGGCATAACTGATCCTGATTAGGGCCGAAAGGTAACCACAACACCTGCAAATACATTTAAACCAATCAGTCATACATTCGCATCGAAATACAGAGTAAAAGAACTAAAATAAATATTACCTCGTGAGCTGTCATCTGATAAGTCGTGTCCGAAAAGTCATAGCCGACTATGATGCTTCGTGCTCTTCACACAATCCACCGTAACACCGTGCATCATCCTCCTTAATCGGTTCAGCACTTGTCGAGGACGAAAAGGAGGAAAATACTCATAATCCATGCTTGTAGTAGCGTCATAAAACCAGCAATCCCGGCACACTCCGCCCTAGATGCCATTCCTAGCTGTCGATACAAGTATGCTAAAGCAGCAGAACCCCAAGAATACTCTCTCAATCTTATCGACATCTGTCTCTATCTCTTTGATGAGATGAGTCATAATTTTGTTTCGCTCTTATCAGTAAATAGTGTGCAACCTAACAAACAGAACAAATACGCCTTAAGTGTGGCGTCTGGGGCCCTCCTATCTACACATCCAACCTTACAATATTATATCATCATAACAAATACCCCCTTTTGCAAACGGAGGATTCCCAGAACTCGTCAGGCTTCATGTTGAGGACCTCCATGAACATCTCAGGTAATTCTGCGTCTGCGCCGACAGGTTCCACATGTGACCCAATAGGTACTCTCAAATATGGAAAACATCGTGCAAGGTGATAGTCATCTCTCCAAAAGGCATGTGAAAGGTGTTCGTATCAGGCTGCCAGCGCTCAACAAACGCAGAGATCAGGGGAGTGTCAATATGGGCATACGCGACGTCAGCTAAATGTCCTAGCCAGTTTTATCAAGCGCCTTAACCACCTCATCATCCATGTTCTCTTTTCTCCACTTAACTAGGTCTTTATGACGTGAACACGATTCCACAGTTCAACACCGACCGTTCCCTGCCTCCACAAATATCTAACAGCGACATGTCTCCATAATAGGAATGAGAGTGCGTCACACGACTCCACCATCGGTCTTTCAATATCCACGAATCATCTTCCCAGCAGACTTACTAGCCTTAGACGCTTGCTTTTCGACAACAAACTTACCCCCTTTCCTTCTTGACATGCACCGAACTCATCCCTCTGCTCATGATCCTGGATCCGTCCACGTATAATTTTTCTATGTCATCAACTGTATCAATCTGAGGCAGTACTTGCGAGGTTCGTATCGAGAGCGCTGGCGACGTCAGCAGACCAGCCTCAATATGCCCAGACTCCGACGACCCAGAGTACGCTCCCATATCCCAAACTCATCATCGTCATCCCTCACTCATATCCCTAAACTCGTCATCGTCATCCTCACCCTCGAGATTATCCTCAAACACTCTCAAACACACTCTGGACACCCTTAAGTTTATCGTTCCTCTCACGTCTACCGGAAGCGCTAACTCCCCTAGTCCTAGTATGACGAGGCCCAGAATCTACGAAATTATCACCATCCTCAGCAAACCTAATGTTCAACCTCTTAAACGGCGGCGGCTATAACACAAAATATTAACTAACATCAATTACATTTCTAAACTTTTGTAACATTACTTAATAACAATTATAACGATTGCTCATTAACATAACGTTACTCATTTTTAACATTAACACTCAGTAACATTGTCAGTTGTCACTACCAGTTAAACACTAAAATTATTAACAATTGCATAGAAAAATACATTTATAATAATATTAAAATAATAAATAGCAACTTCGTATATTATTACAAAACTTAAATAATTATAATGTTCATAACACTCATACATATATTAAATATTAACGTCACTTACATTTATAACAAATAATAATTATAACGTTTATAATACTCACGTAATAAAACATTACACAAACATCGAAAACTCAAACTAAGACTATCAACTAAAAAGTAAAATTAACAACAACAATTATAAGCTAACATTATTAACAATTACATACAAAAAAAATTATAATAACAATTAAAATAATAAATTACCAACTTCATACACTATTACATATATTTGTATAAAAAAAGGCACAAATTCATACATATATTAATAATTACTTTTGCACATATAATATCATACATATATTAAAAATTCACACATAAATATATTAAAATCCATATATATATATTAATTAAATATATTAAAAATTCACACATAAATATATAAAATCCATACATACATTATTGATTAATAAATCATTTTTTCAATATATGGAGTACATTTTCTGCCAAAAAAAAAAATTAACACTCAATCAGCCGGCCAAAACAACCGGACCACCGGTGGTGGTCCGGCCTAAACGACTAGACCACCCATGGTGGAACCAGCCTCACAGGCCGGACCAACCACGGGTTGGTCCGGTCGTTTAGGCCGGACCACTTCGATTCAATAAATAAAAAAAATTAATTTACATACATACCTTGGCCATCGGCCGACCTGAGTTAAGGGAGTTCAGATCTAGCCTTCTACGAGTCTTTGGCGGCATTTGAGTGGTGGCGTAATGGAGAAAGGGGGCTGTGGTGGCGGAGAAAGGGAGGRAGGCAGTGGCGTTGCTCGGCTGCTACGTGGACTTCAATCGGCCTCAGGTGAGAGTGAAGGCGTGGGAGTGAAGGGGCGAAGTGGCTCAGGTGGGAAGAGGCAGCGGTTGGGCGACGCAGGGAGGGCAYKCACCGTTAGATCGTCGTAGGGAGGGCAACAGTTTCGAGGCTCAGGTGGTCAGCAGCGTCGCGGCGTAGGTTGGCTGGCAGGTGTGTCTGTTGCGGCGCGGGTTGGCTGGACCCAATTAGCAGACGGCGGCAAGCGCAGGTTGTCGGCGGCAAGCGCAGGTGGTCGGCGGCAAGCGCAGGTGGTCGGCGGCAAGCGCAGGTGGTCGGCGGCAAGCGCAGGTGGTCGGCGGCAAGTGAGCGCAGGTGCGTGAAGGAGTTCAATGAAGGAATTCAGTGAAAGGGGAAGTGAGAGAAAGAAAGTGTTAGGGTAATTTCAAAGAGGGGTAAAAGGGGAAAACTTCTTAAAAATACAAAAATACGCGGGCGAAATACGGTAATTTGCGGGCGACGTTTAGCTCCCCACTTTTTTATCTCCATACTCTTTAAGTCATCTCAAGCCTTAACCCCATCTTTTGTCTTCTCTAACATGTTCATCATTTTACCAATCAAGCTATCAAATACATTCTTCTCAATGTGCATAACATCCAAACAATGTCTAACAAATAAAACTTTCCAGTAAGGCAAGTGCCAAAATATTGAACATTTCTTATATCCTTGAGAAGGAAGAGTAGATTTACGTCTTTTTCCAAAGGTTATCTGAATGTCTTTAACCTTTTGAAACACCTCCTCACCGGTTAGAACTTTTGGACATTCTCCAAATTCTTGGGTCCCATCAAAGGCTTTCTTCATCTTACGATACGGATGATCCATTGGCAACCAACAACTATGTTTGAAGTATATTGTCTTCCTAGATGCCGGCAAAAAGAAGCCTTTGAAACCATCCTCGCATATGGGACAAGTTGTATTCCCTTTTACGATATATCCAAATAGATTACCATAGGCAAGATAATCTTAGATGGTGCAAAATAGCATTGCTTTTAAATTAAACATCTCCTTTCGATATGCATCATATGTTTGAACACCTTCTTCCCATAAAAAAAGTTAAATCATCAATTAAAGGAGCGTGGTACACATCAATGTCATTTACCGGTTGCTTCGGCCCAGATATCAACAAGGAAAGCATCATATACTTCCTTTTCATGCACAATGAAGGGGGTAGATTGTAAGTGACCAAAATTACAGGCCAAGTACTATGTGTCCTATTAAGGGAAGCATATGGATTCATACCATCAGTTGATAGAGCTAGGCGTAAATTTCGCTCTTCTTCACGGAATTGTGGGAATTTATCATCAGAAACCTCCATTGTGGGGAATCAGCTGGATGTCAAAGTTTACCATCTTTTTTTTTTGCCTTTTGAATGCCATTTCAACTTCTCAGCATCCTTTGCATTTGAAAAAAGCCTTTTAAATCTTGGAATAATTGGAAAATACCATAGCACCTTAGTTGGTATCCCCTCCTTCTCCTTATACCGAGAGGCATTGCAAACAGGGCAACAATTTAAGGTATCATATTCCTTTTGGTATAGGATGCAGTCATTGGGGCATGCATGGATTTTCTCATAAGGTAATCCCATTATGGACATTGTCTTTTTTGCCTCATACGTACTACTTGGAAGTACATTATCCTTTGGAAGCATGTCTTTTAAAAATTTAAGCGAATCAGAGAAACTTGTGTCACTCCATGCATGAGACGCCTTTAAGTTGTATATTAACTTAAGGACACTCGATAATCTTGTGTACTCTTCACATCCTTCATACAATGGCTTCTCTAAATCGGTTAGCAATCTTTCTAATGTAGAAGGGTTGTCATGGAAATTTTCTTCAACTGTATGTATCATGTCATCTAACTTGTCAACATCCATATAATTTTCATCAATCGCCTTTTCCTTATTTGTGGAATCACACGAGGTTGATAACTTACTTAGTTCACCTTGACGCCACAACAAGTATATGTTTTGTCAAATGGCCATTTGGTTAAGTGATTGAGTATCTCATCAACCCTCTTATGAGATAAATTATGACACTTAAAACAAGGACAACGTAACCTCTCAAGACCTTTGTTGTTATTTATTGCAAATTTAATAAACTCCCTAATCCAATATCATATTCTTCATCACCCGGTTTTTTCCTTGATATCCAACTTCGATCCATTTTAATAAACTGACAGGCCAAGTCGAAAACCGAAGCAAATGAATAAACAAATTGTTTAATAAAAGAAAGAAAAACTATGGTAATTATTARAGTGTCACTTGTCAAAGTTATGGCATAAGAAACCATTTATAAATCAACCGGTCTCTTAGACATATACATTAAAAAAAATGTAGCCCCACCAAATCACTTTCTTTATGTATGGATTTCTTTATATATTATGTACCTTTCTTATCCTTTTACTTTTGGCATATTAAACAAACATCAAAAATTTCAAGCAACAAAAAATATTTTAAAATCATAATAAAATAAACAAGAAAACACACATTCAAAACACAATCCTGAAAAGCTAACACAAAACTAAAATACAAGTAGAAATGATGCTCACCGAGTCACCGATCACCACGTGTTTGTTGAAAAGCCAAGTGAATGAAATGCAGCAAATGAATCATGTATGTAAAAGTTGGAATTCCTCTCAACACGAAAAACCTGTTTTCAAGAGATACAAATTAATTACTATAAAGCATAAAAATCATATTAGTTTAACTACATTATTTCAGTAATTAAATATATATTTTATGGAGATTTTACTAATTATATAAGTATTTTTAGGGAGATTTTACTAATTACAAAAGTCATTAGAAAAAACTTCAAAAAATCAATAGAAAAATTAAAAACTGTAATTTCGAATAAAATTTTATAAAATTCAGTACACAATTTAGAAATATATAACTAAAATTCCAAAAAAAAAAATTGAGTTATTATAAAACTAACAGAAATTCCATTAGCAATTTCAGTAGAAGTTGAAGCATATTTTGGAACTGAAATTATAAGAACTTCATGCCTAAATTTGAATGAAATTCAATTGAATTTCTATCACAACTTTAGTCGAATTTTTGTCACAAATTTGAAGAGAAATTGTAAAAAAATTCATCACAATTTCGAACAGCCATTTAGAGAAATTCTATCACAATTTTAGGCGAATTTCTATGACAAATTCGAACTAAAATTTCTGGAAATTCAGATTAATTTCATCACAATTTCGAATAGAAAATTAGAGAATTTCAATGGGATACAAGTATACTTACCAATTGGGGAGTTGCTTTGGCTAGAGACGAGGGTTTGGTGAGTGTCGACAGCAGCAATTCAACGCAACAAAGCACCGTATGATTATTGAGCCCCAATTCCACGCAACTTCTCAACCAAATTGACAAAAATTGAAACGAGAATGGAAAAGAGAATGACAAGAGTATGCTGAGTGCAAAGAGAATGGGTTTACAAGAATTGAAAAATTGAAAATAGGGTTTGCAAAAGAATGATAAGTATGCTGAAGAGAGACGACGCGAGTATAGAGAGCGAGAGACAAGTAGTGAGTACGGTGTACAGAGAGACGAGTGAAAAAAGAACGAAAATAAAGATTATTAATTTACAAACCAAAAATAATATTAAAAAAAATCAAGGAGATTGGTTTTTCTCTTCCACTAGGTTATTCCCTATGATAGTGAGCCCCTTTATTAAAGGAGTCACAACATAAGAATGATAAGATATTAGTTATAATGAACTGATGTGTTTAARRACCCTAAGAGACCGGTTATAAATTAAAACCAGTTTCTTATAAACCGGTTTTCTAGGATAACCGGTCTCATAAAAATGATGCTTTATCCAAATTTTGTAGTAGTGTAAGCCCAAGTCTGAACATGAAGACGCTCAATAAGCACAAGATAGGAAGGTACCTCGATCCAAAGGTCTCGGGCGACGTCTATCATCCGTGACCCCTCTTTCTTGTACGTCTTATCCTCATGAGGAGTCAAGACGTTCTTCATCGCTCTAGTGACCCTCTTCTCTTTCTTCCTCATGGAAAGATGAGGGTACAGGGTGATAGTAGGGTCAGGGGACGTCGGAGAGTCCTCCAGCTGTGGATTGCCCTATGGAGAGTGGCTCTCATGGTCGCCCACCTGGGCGTCATTCTTGAGATGTTGATTATCCCCTTCATCATCCTCATCATCGTCGTCGTCATCATTATCTTCATCGTTGCCGTCCAGCGCATGTTCACCAGCATTGGCAACTTGTTAGGTCTCGCCCCCTGTGTCTCGTCGAAAAGAGAAGGCTCGACGGGGACATTGTCACCAAAGGGATCACCCATGGCGCTGGCGGCCTAATCAGCCTGCTCGTTCTCTTCCTAAGCAGGGGCGTTCATGGCCATAGGGGCGTGTCGTGGGTTATGAAAAGACTTGGTATTAGAGACAGACAAAGTTATAAAATTAAACATAAGTACAAAGCAACACTTACTGGTGGCGGCGGAGGAACATTCATTTCGCCCCTAGTTAGCTCAACAAGCATCATGGTATATTCCAAGGAAGTCATACCCATGGCTCTGACGGTCTCTAGTAAGAGCTTGGATCTCTGCTGAAAACTGAAATAAGAGATAGTTAGACGCCAGGCTAGGCATTGATTAAAAGACAAACTACAAGACTCAATTATACCAGGATCAGGAGCTGGACTAAGCCCCWCATATGAAAGGAAGAACTCATTGGAAAGGTCCATCTTGGTTGGAAGCCAATAGCCTGATATCCCTTCAGGACCACCTCCAAGGAAATGCATCCTTGCTTCCTGGAAGTAGACGATTGCCTCCCCTTCTTCTATTGTCATGGCAGGAACGTCTGAATCTAGCTCTATCCTAACGCCCCTGCTGGATGGCCTTCTCTTGACCGTACAGTCCTCATTGCAACCAACCATGACAAACTCCCCCCGAAATGCCTTTTGGTTAGACCTCAAATTTTCCACGACCTTGTACAAAAGGCGTGTGAAGAAGTTGTACCAGCCAGGGTCGTAGTTATTGCCACGATTAGGCATGACCTTGAAGAGGTTTCAGAACAGGGTCAAGGTTGGATCAAGCTCAAAAATTTTGCACATTGCAATGAGGGATAGGATGGTGATGACGAAGTTAGGCATTAATTGTGAAATGGTTAGTTTGTACTTGTTCAGAATTTTTACAAGAAAAGGGTGAACGGGAAACCTGAAGTCGCCTTTAAAACAATATATATACACACTGCTAAGTGACCTGGAGAATTGAAGGATTAATTACTGTACGCCTAATGCCAGGTGTATAGGTACAAAACTTGGGTTTTAAGTGATACTTCAATGAATAGAAGTCATGTTGCCTATCTGCTACGCCCCTAAAATGAGCAGAGACATAGTGATTATGGATGCCCCTGTTCACTGGGGGTGGCGCTTGTGACGTGGACGCACCCGTCTTCATCGTCGTATAAAATCTATGCAAATGGCGGTGCTCATATAGTGGGTCATCTTTATGAAATGCAACAGATAGAGCGTCAAGATGTGACGAATTGAAGGAACGTCTTCGCCAGAAGACGCCTCATCCGGAAGGGTGTCTTCCAGGGGAAAGCCTCAGACGGAGACACTGAAGGTTCCACATCACATACCGCTACCAGTACACGCCCCCCAACTGTTATCTCCCTTATGAAAGGGCCGAAAGGGAACGACGGAGAGTCATCTGAGGAGGACAATATTTATATATGGGGCCTAACCCAGACGCACTTTATTAAAGATACAAGAATATTAACTAAGTGTCAGAACATACCTTAACTGTACTACGTATTAACGCCTTCTCTAAGAAAGCTGGAAATTGAAAGGTGCAACAGAACAGTCTTTAAGTACAACTGCAACTAGCCGCCTTATGAAAGATGAGGTAATGAACTGCAAGGTCACGCCCTAAAAGGGATAACTCCAACTATTTGAGAATTTCACTAAGGAATGAATTTTGAACGCCCAAATTTGAGAAAACAAAGGCGATTTTAAGGTGATGTATTGGCGATTTTAGAGAGAAAGTGAAGAGATTCTTGAGAGAGAAAGAAGTTTGGTGAAGTGAGTAAATGAAGAATGAATTCTCTCTCCTCTTATTTAAGGAAAGTAAAAGCCAAATGGGCTTTTCTGAGCTTAATGGGCCGTTACTGTTCATCACCATTTTCCCGCCTTTTCGAGATTTCTGAGACAAGGTCACGTGAGGAGCATGTGATGGGTCAAAGTCAACAACTAAGGTCAAGGTTCAACCTAATACCTCCTGCAAAGTTAATTCACTAAGTATGAAAGTAAGAAAGGGGCTTATACTTTGTAAGCGCGAGCAAACAGCTAAAAACGAGGAGCACCAAAACATCAAATTGTATCCAAGCGCCTCTCAATACATGGGGCACATTAGCCCCCACCTATTAGGCGTGAGAATGCAGTTTGTTGGGTCCCTTAGGTTTTGAGTGATGACAAATCGGTACATGAAACAAGATACTTAATTGTGAAAATAGTTGGTTTGGGGAACCAGCTCTTATAGGATACTTGTTTCCCCAGACAAGTTAATACTTATTGTGTATATGTTGAAAATAACTTGTTTGTTACAGGGAACAGCTGAATAAACACAAAGATCATATACTGGTACAGAACCAGTCAGAGCTGTTTCCTTGACTGTTATGCTGAAAAACAGTTATATACCTTTTGTTGCATCTTAACCATGTTACATGTGCAGTAATAGGGATGATTCCAAGACTTGAAGTATGAAGCCTTTCGAAGTCACTTGAAGAAACAAGTTGTGCTCAAAATTGAAGTATTCAAAGGCAGATTCAAAGTCTTGAAGATTACATGAAGAATAGAAGAAATAACTCTTAAAAGATTAAATCTAGGAATTCATGTAATATGCTCTGTAGTGTGACTTATTTATTATGGTTTAATTGCTTATATGTGTTTTGAGTTATGGTATGAATTCTGGTACAAGATTGGAACAGAATTCATAACATACTCAATTAGGGAACCAGCTGTGTCCCTGAGTGGAATTATGGCTGCGGTTTTGAAAAAGAATTTCTCTAAAATATTTTGTAAAAGATATATTTTGAAAATAAAGTTTGCAGCTGGAAATATAGATGAAAATATGTTTGTTACCTTAAACCTAGGAATATCTATCTTGTTCGATTCTATCCTTAAGATCAAATCGAACAAGATAAATACTTTCCTTAAATCTCATCTTGCCTTGCTCGGCAAGTAGAGAGATTTAAGGAAACTAGGGTTAAGGTTATACATACATATATATATATATATATATATATATATATATATATATATATATATATATATATATATATATATATACTCATCTATACTTCTAACATTCAACACATCTCTCCACGGATTAAAAAGAGTTTTATTTTGAGAGAAAACACAAAAGCATAAGAACCTTACTTTGAGTCATACATAAGAGCATTAGTCGAGCTTTATTATTTCTCTTATTAGCTTGTTAGAAGTAAATGTTGGAACAAATTGAACAAGAGGGAAGTTCCGGATAATCACTCCAAGGCACGGAGAATACGCTTTCCTTTTAGTTTAATTTCGCCCCTCTAGGATCACCGGGTTAACACGAAATAACTAATGAGATACAATGGAGAGAACAATTCACTTTGATGATCTTCAAAGTAAATTCAGAAAAGGAGTTTGTGAGAAGTTTGTGTGACTACTCTAACCAAGTGTCTTAGAGATTGAACTTGAGAGTATTGCAAGTTACAAGATAGAAAACTCAAGTGTTCTCTCTTATCTTTTCTTCTCTAGCTAATGAAACAAGTGAACCTATTTATAGGCACTCCATAGGTACTCCAACAGCCATATTTTGGATAGTGTAACCCCCAAAATCAATGCACCAAAGCTAAATCAATTTGAGTTAAATGTGATTAAATCACATTTATCTCATACCCATTGATTCTCCAAGCTTTAATATTTTAAAACATCATTATCATGCATTAAGAAGGCTTCCAACGGACAAAAACCATCAATAGCAAAGTATCCAAACCGATCTCGCATTAAAACGCGATCAGAAGAAAAATGGCTTGGCGCCATTTGCTCTTTTCCCATTTTTCCACCAAATTTCTACCCAATTTTGGTACTTACTCCAAATAGCCCTTTGCCATGATTTGTCCTATATAATCACCTACTAATTTCATTAGCTCATGGATCATTTATGTATAAATGTTCCAACAGTCCTCCTCCCATTTATAACATAAATGATGAAGGATCTCAATACTTGCTAATAACCACAAACAAACATGCTCATGCCTAATGGAAATGTCTTAAAGATTGAATTCCCACTTAGTATATGTATACTTTACAACAATTCGGATTGTAATGATGGACTAAGCTTTGAATCACACAACCACTACGAATCATTGAAGATACAATACACACTCGCACAAACAAAGTTCCTTTAACCTCGACACCCAAGTCGCCATGGTGTCCATATCCGTTCATGAGCGTTTCAAGTTAAGCCTAAACTTGATGAGGCGGCCAAACCTCTAACTCATATAGGTAAATCTTAACGCACCGACTCCTGCAATTGAGTCTTCCCTCAAAGATTTATTAAGAATTTTCATAAAATTCAACCTCCTTTATCATTGCAGAAATTTTGCACTAACCTTGGGATGAAAACACAAGTGCACACAACCATCAAATGAAATTCTATCCTCATTGAATTCGAGATCCAACGTTGTATTAGACGTCGAATTGAGTTTCTTTTCATTGAAGTTGTTCAATAGGCTTAAGACCATCCCATTAATCATGTTTTATGCAACTTTCAACTTTAACAACACTTTGGCCAAAGATTTATCCAAGTTAAAACTTATTGCATAAACCATCATAAATCCCAAGTTATATAAAAATCATGCACACAAACTTGTCATGATATCCATTATATACTTGATTACCAATTGATATAAATTGAAGCACATATCACAATAACTAGTGATATGATACATGGATATACAACCATACTCACTTCACATATCAATCATTTAGATATACATCTCAACTTCAAGACCATGTATGTAATTAGAATCACCCACAAGTCTACTTCTGATTGACAAGGATATAAAATACCTCCTCCATCAACCAAAAACATTCCATTAAGGAAAGTCTACTTTCGATTGTCAAGGACTTAAATATTCCCCCTCCAACAATCAATTACATTTCATGAAGAATAAACCTCCTCCATAAAACACACATTTCTTAAAGGATAAACATCCAATAAAATATCATCTTCTTGTAGAAGATCAAACACCAAAAGGTATCAACCAAAGAAATTAACTAATTCCTCCATTATACCCATCCAAGTATAAAACAAATTAAAAATAAATTTATCTTCATAAATCAATCTCAAGTATAAGATTTCTCCTCCCATATATACAAATTTTCCATATTGTCATATGCTATCAAAATTTGAATATATAATCACTTATACTTTTGATTTATAAAATTAGTCCAAGATAACCAATCCTTATCTCTCTTTATACAAAAATAAGTATAAATCAATGTTTCAAACTTGAAACATTACATAAATCAATACCAAGTATAAGATTCCTCTCCTTATATGTACAAATTTATCATATATATACATATATAATTTGACATATAAACACTTATACTATTAATTTATCATGAGAAACAAAACTCAAAATTTTATTGTGAAAATCAAATCACAATTAACATATTATCTTTATTAAGATAAATACCCATAATCACAATGTGATTATCATCATCCAATTAAATTGAATAACTTTCATAAAACCAATGATACATAATCCTATTAAACCATAGAATATCAACCATCAATTAAGATATTGACCATTATATCATATAAATGATATAACATCCTCCTTTAAACCAAGGAAAAATAAATACTTATAAATAATGCAATTTTCGGTTACATTATTAATAAGTATGAATAAAACAATGTTTTAAAACATTTCATAAATCAATATCAAATATAAGATTTCTCTCCTATATGTACAAATTTATTATATATACATATATGTTCCAAAATTTGACATATAACACTTATATTATTGATTTATCATGAGATCAAAACTCAAAATAACATCATTGTGAAAATAAACATCACAATAACCATACTATCTTTACCAAGATAAGTACTCATAATTACAAAGTAATTATCATTATTCAATTTATTTGAATAAATATTATGAACCAATGTTAACAAATGCACCATTCTAATAAACCATAGAATATCATCAATAAATATATTGATCATCATATCATATAAATGATAGATAACCTCCTCCATTAAAACCAAGGAGAATTTAAATACTCACGAGTAAGCGTTTTACCGTTACACATTAATATGTATTTAACATGCATTTTACCGTTAACCATTAATATGGAATTTTAAAACTAATTCCACCATAAATAACTAAACATATATCTCATTCAAGGTATATGTCCATTACTTCTTATCAAAATAATGATAAAAAAAAATTAAAAAAAAAATGTCATGCATTCATTCTTGATGCCCTTGAAATACATCATACCGCATTAAAAATAACAATCAAGGATCAACCCATGCATCAAATGCATAACCAAGTAGTAATTTGTGGGAAACAAAAATACCACTCATGCAAGGCAAACAAGTGATAATCACAAACTAATACCAAACCATGTAGGCAACATGATTAATATGTAATTAAACATGAACAACTATTGTACGCTAGCTTTGCTTATACAATAACACAAATAAACGTCAACAAGACATATAAAAGGTTATACACAATATAAGCAATACAACAATAGTAACCACCTAACAAATTCCTGTTTTAAGGCTCAATACAATTTAATGTATTACACGTGCATAACAAACAGAAAGAAATTTGTACAACCATCAACACAAAGTCAATGCCATTATTTACCATCATGCAAAAACATGTCTCAAGGAAATAAATATTAAACCTCCATGAGACAATTAAACATGTCTCATACAATGAATTATGGATTAAAACACCATATTCATTCTATGGCATAAAACCGCCAAAAACATTAAGAGAATTAATGTCATTACTCTTAATTGTCAAAAAGACTTCTTACATACATTATAAGAATACATGTGATTGCAAAATCATGCAACAACATACAACAATTACTCAAAACTGTTAACCATCACTACTATAATTCATGATGTCAATAATATACTTTAATATATTATTCATGCTAAATATAGCATTAACTCACACCCATTATGAACAAAAATTGTTCAACCATTAGCATTGCTAAACTCATGATTTATACAAATCATCTTTATGGGTGTGCATTCATGGTCACATTCATCTTGATTATTTAGACATAATCAATAAAATTGATAAACCATGTCAAAATTACCCAAGAAAATAAAAAATCAACCATCTTCATCACGATTTTACAAAGAATAATATTCTTCCTCCAAATTAACATGGAAATCATGAAAGATAAAACCACAATAATTTCAAATAAACTCAAATTGGTTCCATGTATAAGAATTTAGAGATCCATATATACAAGCTTGATAAACAAACATTCGTCACCAAATTTGCTACATATATACACTTATACAATCAATTTGATCATAAACAAAATAACCATTATGAATAAAATCACAACAAGAAAATTATTTTGCTTACCATATCCCATTTTAACATAAAAGGATATACATCAATTAAAATATAACATTGAAATTATTGAATATTTATCATGAATATTAAACCCATATAAAATTATGTGTAAAATAAACAAAGCAAATAACAAGAACTTCTTACTTGATATTTCTTCAACCATGAAAGTAGAACTTGAGAAAACCAAGCATTTCTATCTTGCCCCTTTCCACCTTTCCAACTTTCTTCTATTTCCAATTCGATGAATTGCTATCCGACCTTCTTGAGTGATAAACCATATCCGAACAGAAATGAAAATAAACTAAAAGATTGTTGGAACAAATTGAACAAGAGGGAAGTTCCGGATCATCACTCCAAGGCACGGAGAATACGCTTTCCTTTTAGTTTAATTTCGCCCCTCTAGGATCACCGGGTTAACACGAAATAACTAATGAGATACAATGGAGAGAACAATTCACTTTGATGATCTTCAAAGTAAATTCAGAAAAGGAGTTTGTGAGAAGTTTGTGTGACTACTCTAACCAAGTGTCTTAGAGATTGAACTTGAGAGTATTGCAAGTTACAAGATAGAAAACTCAAGTGTTCTCTCTTATCTTTTCTTCTCTAGCTAATGAAACAAGTGAACCTATTTATAGGCACTCCATAGGTACTCCAACAGCCATATTTTGGATGGTGTAACCCCCAAAATCAATGCACCAAAGCTAAATCAATTTGAGTTAAATGTGATTAAATCACATTTATCTCATACCCATTGATTCTCCAAGCTTTAATATGATTAAAACATCATTATCATGCATTAAGAAGGCTTCCAACGGACAAAAACCATCAATAGCAAAGTATCCAAACCGATCTCGCATTAAAACGCGATCAGAAGAAAAATGGCTTGGCGCCATTCTGGGTCAGAGCCAAATGGCTTGGCGCCATTCATATGGCTTGGCGCCATTTGCTCTTTTCCCATTTTTCCACCAAATTTCTACCCAATTTTGGTACTTACTCCAAATAGCCCTTTGCCATGATTTGTCCTATATAATCACCTACTAATTTCATTAGCTCATGGATCATTTTTGTATAAATGTTCCAACAGTAAATCAAAAGAGAGAAAAGGTTGATATTGTAAAGGCATTCAACAGAGGGGTTGAAGGCTTGGTGAGTGTTTGTGAGTTCAAACACAAGTTGGACTTATGAGTGTGAGTTGAGTGTGGGGTGTGTTGGTTCCCGGAGTAGGGAAACAGTAGAGTGAGTACGTTCTTTGTTTTTCGGAGTAGATTAATAAAAGAACATAGGGTAGGAGGACGTAGCCCAGAGTTGGGTGAACCTCGTTAAATCGTGTGTGGTCTTTATTGTTTTGTTTATATTCCGCTGCTTACAGGAACTGGTTCCTCACACTAAGTCCGAAAAGAAAGAAAAATTAGTAATAGATCAAAATACTCAATTCAACCCCCCCCCCTCTTGAGTATCATAATACCTTCAATTGGTATCAGAGCCAAGGCTTCTTGCAAGAGTAACATCTAGAGAAGTCAAGTATGAGTACTCAAGAGTTAGGTGCCATTGGTTATGATAGCAAGACACCAAAATTCAACGGAAGTAACTATGCATGGTGGAAGAATAGGATCAAGAATGTGATTATGGGGATTGATTATGAGTGTTGGCTTGTAGTAAAAAAAAGTCCAAACACAATCATGAAGACTGATTCTGAAGGAAACAAGACTCTAAAGAAAGACAGTGAATTGGTGACTGCTGATTACAAGTTGCTTGAGAAGAATGCAAAAGCAATGTCCATATTATAACAAGCCATAGGTGAGATAGAGTATAACCGAATTTCTGGATGCAGCAGTGCAAAAGAAATTTGGGATACTCTTGAACTTGCTTATGAGGGAACTAGCGAGGTAAAAAGATCCAAAATTGATTTACTTATGTCTAAATATGAATTGTTTGCAATGAACAAGGGTGAAAAGATCAATGATTGTTTTCATAGATTCATGACAATAATCAATGATCTTAGATCCCTTGGCAAAAGTTTTTCTGATGAGGATCTTGTGAGAAAAGTATTGCGCAGTTTAATAGATGCATGGACAACCAAGATCACTGCTATCTATGAAGCCAAAGACTTGTCTACTTTGTCTCTTGAACAGCTGATTGGTTCCCTCATGACTCATGAATTATTGATTGACTCAAAGTCTAGGAAAGAACCAGCCAGAGGCATAGCTCTTAAAGGAACAGTAGAAGAGGATGAAGATGAGATTGGCATGATTGCTAAAAGGTTTGAAAGAACACTCCGAGATCAGAGGAAGAACTTCAAAGGTAAAATTTTCAAAAAGACTAACTCATCTTCTGTAGGGTGCTTCAAGTGTGGAGAGAAGGGACATCTAATCAGAGATTGTCCTAAGTGGAAGGACAAACAGTCCAAGTCTGGAGAAAAGCAAGCTTTCAAGAATGCTATGATAGCATCAATGTGGGGTGCTTCTAACTCCGGATCTGATGAGGATGAAGAATCACCTAACCCTAGTGTTTGCATGACTGCCTTTGTAAGCATCAAGGGAAATAACACTGATTCCGAAACCAGAGGGGGAACCAGCACATTCGAAAAGTGCTTGATGGCCAAGAAGGATGTGTTGCATGAACACAAGGTAAACTTAGAACAAGTTAGGCAGGATATGCATGAGTATGATAGAGATAATATGCTTGCTTGTATAGTTTCTTTGTTGGATGAATGCTATAAACTAGGTGAAACTTACATAACTAGCAAAAGAGAACTTAAAGAAAAACGTACTGAATGTGAAGTTGCTATTGCCAGTTGTGATCACCTTGAAGAAGTTTGCCATGAATTAAAAGATCAAGTGGCAGAGCTTGAGGTTGAATTGGACAAGTGCAAGGTGGAACTTGAAAAGGCCAGATCTTCTAAACCAAACTATCCGGTTGATGGTGAAGAAGATCTGACCTTGATTTTTCAGCAGCTAGAGGAAAAGCAACCTTTTGTAGCAGGACTTCTTTGTTGAAAGCCTTTGAAATAATGGCTAGCAACTTAGAAGATCTTTACAAAGAGAATGCTTTACTCAAAGCTGCACATTATACTATTCCCCAACAGGTACCAACGAAGAAATCAGTGAATTGATAGATGAATATGATGGAAAGATATGTGACCTACATGCTGAGATTTATCAATTGAAAAAGGGTAAGCAGCCAGTGATTACTGACATGTCTATGGATAGTATGATCTAAAATCTCAACTTACAACTTGAATCTTTAAAAAGTGATACTGTTATTTTAAAAGAAAAGAATGAGTTGTTAATTGAGAATCTTGAAGCAAGAGAGAAGGAATTACATGAGAGTCATAGACATGTGAGTAAACTACTGACTGCACAGGAAACCTTGGGTATATTGAAGTCAAAACGAGGTAACCAAGGGAAATTTGGTCTTGGTTATAATAGACGAGGAACCAGGACTAACTGGTCTCCCAAGGAAACCACATGGATCAGGGAATTTCAAAGAGGTAAGCATGTTATGTCTGAGGACATACATGTTTGTTATCATTGTGGTATGAATGGACACAAAATTCAAGAATGTCCAGCTAGATGAAATAGTGTGAATAAAAACAATAAACATGTGAAATTGGTCTGGAAAAGAAAAGACTAACCAGATGCAAATGTTGTGGAAAAGGGACCCAAGAAAGTTTGGGTTCCTAAAACTAATGTTTGACTTGTTCTTACAGGCTAAAGTGAAGAGAAGTACCCATTGGTATTTGGGCAGTGGATGCTCAAGACATATGTCCAGAGATAAAGAGCAATTTTTCTCACTAGTAGCCTTTGATGGAGGAAGTGTCATCTTTGGAGATAACAGCAAGGGAACCATCACTGGTTTAGGTAAGGTAGGTAAGACACTTTCGAATGCAATTGATGATGTATATTATGTTGAAGGCTTGCAACATAATCTTTTGAGCATTTCACAACTGTGTGACAAAGGTAATAGAGTTGAGTTTCAAGCCAACCTATGTCACATAATCGACTCACAAACAGGTGAACTTATATGTGAGGGAACCAAGAGACATGATGTTTACATTACATTCCTGGATCAAATTCCTCAAGATAAGTTTGTCTGTTTGAGAGCTATTTCAGATAATAACTAATGGATTTGGCATAAGAGATTTGGACATGCAAGCCTAACATTACTGAATAAACTTAAGTCTTAAGACTTGGTGGTAGGTCTTCCTAACATCAAGTATGAGGCAGATAAAGTTTGTTCAGAATGTGTCAAAGGCAAACATGTCAAAATCTCTTTTAAGCCTAAAACTGTTTTGAGTACCAGCAGACCCTTCAAACTTTTACACATTGACTTGTGTGGTCCCATGAGAGTTCAAAGTCGAAGAGGTCATAGATATGTCTGTGTTATTGTTGATGACTTTTCCAGGTACACTTGGGTAATAATGCTTCACTCAAAAGAAGAAACATTCGATGAGTGGGTTACTCTAGTGAAACAGGTGGATAACCAGCTTTCTCACAAGCTGGTCTCAGTAAGATCAGACCATGGTACTGAATTTGAAAATGCTGACTTTATTGGTTATTGCAGGGAACATGGTATTAGTCACTTCTCAGCCCTTAGAACACCTTTACAAAATGGTGTTGTTGAAAGAAAGAATAGAACTCTTGAGGAGATTGCCAGAACAATGCTTATTGAAAGTGGTCTCCCTAAGAGTTTCTGGGGTGAAGTTGTTGGCACTGCTTGCTATATACTAAATAGAGGACTCAGAAGACCTAAATTAAAGAAAACTCCTTATGAACTCCTAAAGGGCAGAAAACCCAATATTGCATACTTTCGTGTCTTTGGATGTAAATGTTCTGTACATAATAATGGGAAGAACTAGCTTGATCAATTTGACCCTAGGAGTGATGAGGGAATTTTTCTCAGATATTCTTCTCAAAGTAAAGCATATAGAGTCTTCAACAAGAGGACTCTGTGTGTTGAGGAGAGTGTCCATGTTGTTTTTGATGAGTTTAACATGTCTTCTAATATTGCACAGGTTGAACCTGATGAGATTATTGGACTCCTGGAGTTCACTGGGAACCATGCTGCTGGTTTTCCAAATGAAGAGCAAGCTAACTTAGGCTCACCCACTGGTCCACCAGAAAATGATGGTGGAAACCCTAGAGAAGAAAATGAAGAGGATACAGATAGGGAACCAGGACCTGATGGTTCCCCAAGTGATGGACAGGTAAGAAGTTCAGGTGGAACAGACAATCAGACGGATAACAATGAAACAACTCCTGAACTTGAGATAAGAGAGGTAAGGGGAAACAGCCTGAATGAAAATCCTTCTGGTTCCTCGGAAGAGGAAGAGATTCATGATCCTGCTAGTTCCCAAACAAATCAGAAAGCACAAAATGATTTTTCTACAAAAAGTTTTAAGTACAGTTCTTCTCATCCCCCTGATCAAATTATTAGCAACATTAATAAAGGGATTCAAACAAGAAGAAGTGTTTACCAAAACTTTAGTGCTTTCTATTCATTCCTGTCTAGTGTAGAGCCAACTGACTATAAAATGGCCTTAACTGATCCTGATTGGGTACTTGCAATGCAAGGTGAGTTAAATCAGTTTCAAAGGAATGAAGTTTGGCATCTTGTACCTAGACCTAAGGAGAGGTCAATCATTGGTACGAAATGGGTCTTCAGAAACAAGTTGGATGACCTAGGTACCATAGTCAGAAATAAAGCAAGGCTAGTTGTGCAAGGTTACAATCAACAAGAAGGAATAGATTAGGGGAATTCCCAATGGTAGGGTTTGGGTTTCGCAGATTCTCAGTGGTAGTGTGGTGTTTTTTTTAATCCCAATGGTAATATTGAAGTTTGTTAAGATTCCCAACAGTGATGTTATTGATTGTTTTGCTGTTAAATTGGGGAATTCGGCTGTTAAGTCATCAAATTCCTTAACCCAACCATCTTTCTCTCTCCTCTCCCCTCGTTTCTCTCTCCTCCCTCACCTCCCACACCACCGCCATTATTCCTCCTCTTCTTAGGTGAACCTTCACCTCCTCCTCAAACCTTCACCACGAACTGAAACCCACACCACGAACTTCATCTCCCACGCACACTACGACACCCTCCAATTCTGCAGCACCACCCACCATTATAGTATCAATCCTCTTCTACTAGGACATCATTGAAGGATTGTTCAATGTTTCCAAGTTATATTCAAAAGTGGGCTAGTTGAACAATTTACAGCAAATCCAAAATGAAGCAACTTTAGTTTCTATATCTTAAAAAAAATCATAATAACATTATCATGAAAGCACACTATATATAATAGGTAAGCAAACAGCTATGGACAAGTATAATTAATGGTAAAATTCGCAATCAATCTTCTGAAAATTCAACAATTGTAAGCAAGATAAAAGCTTTATTCAACAAAAAAGTTGTAATACATGAACCCAGAAACGACAGCAGCAAACCATGTTCTGAATGCAATTCGCAATTTTGGACCGCAATTCAGAAGCTCGAACTAACACCATCCCAATTCTCTCTTCTTCCATTTCCATCTTTCTCTCTCTTTCTAGCTGTTTTAGAGTGAGAAAATTGAGTCCGCCAAAAGAAGACAATTAAAACGAAGGTGCCAAGGTTGAGTTGTGGAATGGAAATTGAAATTGAACTCAGCATTTGATTGTGATACTGATGGTAAGATGATGGTGGCTTAAGGATGATGATGTTGGATGATAAAGGATGAGCGGTGGTGTTGGTGGCGATGGTGGTAGTGGTGGAGATGGCGGCGGCGGCGACAGTGGCAGTGGTGGCGATGGCGGCGGCGGCGATAGTGGTATTTGGTGGTGCTGTTTGGAGTGGTGAGGTGCTTAAGGTGAGGGGAATGAAAATGGTTAAATGGGGGTAAAGAGTCAAACCATGGTTAACATTTAACACCCATTTAACGGAATATTTCGCAATATCATCACGGTTGGGAATCTTAACAAACTTCAATATTACCATTGGGATTAAAAAAACACCACACTACCATTGATAATCTGCGAAACCTCAACCCTACCATTGGGAATTTCCCAATAGATTATGATGAAACCTTTGCACCTGTAGCTGGATTAGAGGCTATTAGAATATTAATTGCTTATGCTGCTCACATGAATATGAAGTTGTTTCAGATGGATGTCAAGACTGCCTTCTTAAATGGATACTTGAAAGAAGAGGTATATGTTGAGCAGCCTCCTGGTTTTGAGGACAAGTTGTTCCCCCAACATGTGTACAAGTTGGACAAGGCCTTGTATGGATTGAAGCAAGCACCAAGGGCTTGGTATAAAAGATTGTCCAACTTCTTAATGAAGAATGATTACAAAAAGGGAATAGTGGACAAAACCTTGTTTATTAGAACCAGGGGGAACCACTTGATTGTAGTACAAATTTATGTTGATGATATTTTATTTGGTGTTACTAATCAGGTGTTATGTGATGATTTTGCTAATCTTATGCAGAGTGAATTTAAAATGAGCATGATGGGGGAATTAGGTTTCTTCCTTGGCCTTCAGATAAAGCAAACAGCTGATGGGATCATGATCCATCAGCAAAAGTACTTGAAAGAGTTACTGAAAAAGTTTGGCATGGAGAACAGCAAGGCTTATGATACACCTGTTCCTACATCTACAAAACTTAATGTTGATCTGAAGGGAACAGATGTTGAAGCCTCACTGTATAGAGGGATGATAGGTTCCCTACTTTATCTAACAGCTAGTAGACTTGATATTGTGTTTTCTGTTCGCTTGTGCGCTAGGTTTCAAAGCAATCCAAAGGAATCTCACTTGAAAGCTGTTAGAAGGATACTTAGGTATCTTGTGGGAACAGCAGATCTGTGCTTGTGGTATCCTAAAGGTAGTTCAATTGATCTTATAGGATACATTGATGCAGATTATGCTGGTTTCCTTGTTGATAGAAAGAGCACGTCAGGTATGGCACATTTTCTTGACTCTTGTCTAATATCATGGGGATCTAAGAAGCAGAATTCAGTGGCCTTATCCACAGCTGAATCAGAATACATTGATGCAGCTTCATGCTGTTCTAAACTGTTGTGGATAAGGAACCAGCTGAAAGATTTTGGTGTTGTATACAATAGTGTCCCAATCTTTTGTGACAACACGAGTGCTATAAACATTTCTAAGAACCCAGTTCAGCACTCTAAAACCAAACACATTGAGATTAGACACCACTTTTTAAGAGATAATGTTGAAAAAGGTTTAGTGGAGATGTTGTTCTGTAAAAGTGATGATCAAATTGCTGACATCTTCACAAAACCTCTATGTCGTGAGTCTTTTTGTAGATTAAGAGTCCTTTAGGCTTAGTTAGGTTTTAGGTTATTTCTTTTTTTGTCATAGGTTTAGTAGGTTCTAGTGTTATGGCTTCTATAATTTTCCCTCAATGATTGGCTAGAAATATTTCTCTTGTATTGTGTGTGTATATACCTATGTCGAAATCCTTCAGGTGTTGTGTAGATGGTTTGATTTCTCAAAAAGGTTGAAATCCATTGTTGCAAGAAAGCAGTTAGTTGAATATTAATTCACAGAAACAGAATGAAATGGTTTTGTACAGGTACCAGCAAGGGGAAACAGTAGACCAGCTCTGATATGTTTTTCGATTGATATTTTTATATCTTTTGGAAAATTACTTAGGATATTTATCTTTTTGGAAAGAAATATATCCTACTTCAGTTATTTTTGGCTTGATGATCAAGGCATATATTACACATGCCAAAATTCGAGTTGGTTGAGATATTTATGGAATGTGATCATTGCAAATTTGATTTCGAAATTGAGCCGTTGCTCTTTGGCTCAACTGGCTATATTTTTTCTCCCTCCTGTTTCATTGATGATATACTTCTCTATATATACTTGTGCTAACCCTTTTCTGCAGCTCACAACACTTCATCACTCTATACTCTCTCTCTCTCTCTCTCTCTCTCTCTCTCTCTCTCTCTCTCTTTCTCTCTCTCTCTCTTCAAAGTGCTCTATTTTCTGACAATCAAAATTCAAAATTCAAAAGTACTGTTCATCGGGTTACTATTCATCTTCATCCTCGTTCAATCATGGGAAGAAAATCAAACACAAGTGCTAGGAAAGGTAGAGGAAGGGGTCAATCCAGTGATTCCTCGCAATCTCAGAGGGTCATTGAATTGAACACTAACCCTCAACAATCCGAGATAAAGACAGCTAATCTACCACCCACCGATTCTTCGAAAACTTCCACTCCCACAAAAGCTAACCCAAATCCACTTCAGAAAACACCATCACCACCAAAAACGTCCAAACTCAGTTCAAAAGAAATAGTGCCTCATGCAAATCCAACTGAGGYTGGTGGTTCCACCATCAAGGAACCAGCATGCTCTCAGGAGGAACAAATGCATGAGACACAAGGAGATTTAAACCAGGAGTTCGAGAAGGTTGTTGCTGGGGATGAGGAGGTTGAAATTAGGGGTCAAAAGGAGGGGATACCTATGGTGGAACTCTCAGTCAGAGGAAGACTTCGTTCTGTAGTAAAGAAGGAGGTAAAGAAGGAAGAAGAAGAAMAATCAACTSGTTCTGAAAGGGGAACCAAGAGAAAGGCAGCAGCAGTCAAACCACCTCGTTCTGTAAAAGGTAAGTCAGTAGAATCTCCATTCACTGGTTCTACTGACTTAGGTGCTAGAGTAGTGTTATTTGGATGTCGAGTTGAGGTTGATTATTTCGATGTGCCTGCTCTTTCTGAATATAAGAGTTTGATTGAATACCAAGGTTGGATGTCTTTGTTTGATTGTTCTGCTGTAAATGTGTCTAGTGTGAGAGATTTTTATGTGAATTTAAAACAGCTGCCTAATATGTCAATTGGTTCGAGTGTTGGAGGTGTTGATGTTAGTATGTCTGTCTTTTCTGTGTCAAGTATGTTAGGAGTACCCAGGGATGGGTTTGGTAAATATTCAAGTGATTGGTGGCCTATGTTTGTAGGGGTCACTCCTGATGAGATTTATGATTTTCTGTTTGGTGGGAAGACGCCCAAGAAATATGTTGTGTTTAAGTCTGTTGATCTGAAGGAACCACTCATGCTGGTTCTGCATTCTCTGTGTAACAAAGTCCTGCTTCCAAGGGCTCAAGGAAGGGGAACAGTACGCATCATGGAGATGGTACTGATCTACTTAATGATGAAGAAGATAAAGATAAATCTTCCTTCCTTGATGCTCGATCACATCATGAACTATTATGGTTCATCCCATCCTTCTCTGCCTTATGGATCTATCATCACCCAATTGCTTAAGGACAACAAGGTTAGCCTAAGTGGATCCACTATACCAGTTATAGTGTTCACTAAAGCTATACTTAAGCAAAAGGGTCTTGATATTGGAGCTGATGTGTTAAGGTTCAAGTTTGAGGAACCAGTGGAGGTCAAGCCCCCTCCAAAGAAGAAAGCCAAGGCAGAGGAACCAGCGGGTCATAGTGTGGTTCTGGAGAGGATGGAGAACCAGGAGAAGACTCTTGGTAAACTGATGGAACTGGTCTAGGGAATCTCAACTTCTTTCAA